>ML309856.1:0-80345 GCA_005239505.1 Nicotiana paniculata | reverse complement strand
TTCCCAAGAAAAAAAAACATGGTTCTAAATATTGGAGGATACGATAAGACATCAGATATGAAGAGATTCAAGTGCAATCAGTTCAACCAGAATCAAGCTAAATTGCTAATAAGAAACTTCCTACTGAATCTTGATACCAGATTGTAGACCAGCTTGAACTTTGTTTGAGAAATGCGACTCAAGCCTGTAAGCGGATAAAAATTGATAGCTGAAACTGCTACATGCATAAAATAATAAAAACCAAACTGTGAAAAAAGACATCTGGAGCACTAAACAGCAATATACTTGCCTGGTTGCACATTTGTAGTAAATTGTCTCCGGAGAATTGTAGGTGCGAGCATTAGCAAACATCCTTCTGACATCCGCAACAAACATATCAAATGTCACATAATATAACTCCGACTCAACCCGCTTCGACATTGTTTTTAGATCTGCATTGTACATAACCAGAAGAAAATGTTACAACTTAATGATAAATGAAACTAAAAGAGGAGTCCATAGGGATAGAGCGGTTAGATTTAATCTTGACGTGCAAATGATATACATCCTAAAAGTTTAGCAAATAGAAGATTCCATGGCACAATCAGACGCCTATTAGACCAAAAACCAAATGAATGGAACGATTAAGGAATCTTCATACATGTATTTCACCAACCACAACAACAACGACAACCACAGAACAACAAAAAAAAATTGGGCCGCACGCAGACCTGTATGGTAGGAAAAGAATTATTAGAACTCTGTCCACTCCTCTCTTTACCCTCTGCAGCTGAACTTTCGTATTTATCAATTAAAAGGTTCCAAAATATGATTCGGCCTAACCTCTCACATGGTAAAGTACAAAGAAAAGAAAAGAAATAGCTGAAAATGAAAATTTGTACTGGAAATATCAACCTCGTGACATGCAAGTCTGATCAAACCACAATTGCATGTATAACATTTGTCCCCGAGTGTATGCACAATTGTATTTGAAGTAAAAGAAATTTGGCCACAATAGCATGTATGACATTTGTCCCCGAGTGTATGCACAATTGTATTTGAAGTAAAAGAAATTTGGCCACAATAGCATGTATGACATTTGTCCCCGAGTGTATGCACCATTGTATTTGAAGTAAAAGAAATTTGGCCACAATTGCATGTATAACATTTGTCCCCGAGTGTATGCACAATTGTATTTGAAGTAAAAGAAATTTGGCCACAATTGCATGTATAACATTTGTCCCCGAGTGTATGCACAATTGTATTTGAAGTAAAAGAAATTTGGCCACAATTGCATGTATAACGTTTGTCCCCGAGTGTATGCACAATTGTATTTGAAGTATCTGTCCATGCTTTAGCAACAAAAAGAACGAAAAGAAAGGGCATCCTATATTTGGCTAGAAGAAGTCAATCAAGATCAGGCAGGTGCTAGAATAAGTTTCAATCAGTAAATAATATCCAAATTACACAACGCACAACTATAAACTTCTGTCCATGAAATACGAATTGGGTGGGCCTGACTCTGATAGCATGCTAATGAAATGGACCTTGGGCTGAACTCAACCCCAAAAACTAACTCATGGGTTGAGGATTGCCCAATACCATATATAGAAACCAAACACCTCACCCATAGCCGATGTGGGACACCAACAATGACAATATATAAGCTCTATTTAGGCTGCCAAGTGTGTTCATTTTAAAAGTGAAGCGTAGCAGAAATCAAGTTGCTCTTGAGCAAGCTGAGTACACAGTAGCTTACGGGGACAAAGGGAAGGTCTATGCATGATACAATACGCACACAGACAGTTACATTCTATACAGAAAACAGAAAGAAGAAGCTACTTCAGTAGTAACAGCACTCATCCAGAATCAACCATGCAGCCTCCAAGTGTATCAAAATCCATGCCCATGAGTGTAACAGGAATAATGACAAGGTAAGATATTTTTAAGATAAAAGGGAGATGAAGTAAAATGAATTACGTGATAACACATATCATCTTTCAAGATATAACCGACGGAATCAAGGGAAAAAGAAACAATAACCAACTTATTACATAGTAAAGTAGGTAAGGATGAATCGAATATACTTTTGGAACTATTTAAAATGAAGCGGACAACAGTCAGGTCCGTGCCTAAGAACTATTGGCCTGGAAGAATTGCAACAAACAGAAGAGAGAGAGAGACTGCACCTGATCCACACTGCGCATCATATGGCAAAAAGAAGAGGATCTAAAGGGAAGCCAAACTCGACTACAGATTGGAAACATTTGTTCGTGAAAACTATATTTGGAAAAAACAAGAAGTAATTCAAGTGGATGACTTGAATTACTTCTTGGAAGAATTGCAACAAACACAAGAGAGAGAGAGAGAGACTGCACCTGATCCACACTGCGCATCATATGGCAAAAAGAAGAGGATCTAAAGGGAAGCCAAACTCGACTACAGATTGGAAACATTTGTTCGTGAAAACTATTTTTGGAAAAAACAAGAAGTAATTCAAGTGGATGACTTGAATTACTTCTTGGAAGAATTGCAACAAACACAAGAGAGAGAGAGAGAGACTGCACCTGATCCACACTGCGCATCATATGGCAAAAAGAAGAGGATCTAAAGGGAAGCCAAACTCGACTACAGATTGGAAATATTTGTTCGTGAAAACTATTTTTGGAAAAAACAAGTAATTCAAGTGGATGACCATCTTGAGAGCTCATTAGAGCTTTAGCTTTTATTTCATGTAGCAACTGCTTGGTACATAAATTTCAAGTAGATGATTAACCAATTAAAAAAAGAAAGAGGAAATTGAATAAATTTCAAGTAGATGATTAACAACCACCAGAGAAACAAAAAGCAAAAATCAATTACCTATTGGATCTTTGATGATGTCGTAATAATCGGGAACATCCCGTGCATCAACAGGTTCTTTGAACGGCCACGAATCAGGATGGTCATGCATTATCTGCTCAGGACAGAAAAACTCACTAAAGAAGTGCCTATCTAATCAAAGACAGAAACAGTGCATTAAACCCAGCGCTAGCTTGCCTTTTTGCACCAAAAGCTTTAAATAAACCAAACAACAAATCAATCAACCAGCACTGTTAATACCAAACTAGTGAGGCTCACAATATGAATCTTCTATATATTCCGCTAAGAATTTTAGAATAAATTATGGCTGTATAAAGCTAGAGGTTCTCTAAATCTCACACTTCTTCCCCCCGGGACCTAATGTAAATGTAACAACAACTAAATATTGATCTCAACTAGCTGATAACAAGCATAATAGTGTACCCACAAATGTAGTGCATCTGAACATCTACGTATGACATAGACAAACCATTTCATCCGATCTTATCTTATTTTGAACTCTATATGTGTTAGTGCTCTATGACAATTATTTTTTTAATAATCATGGTGTCCAGGCCACCTCACAAATACCTTGACTAATTTTATGGGATACCAGTTATCTTCCACCAGCAACAAGTACCAATCAACTCTATCCATCAAGGCTGGACAGATGGGAAGAAATCAAGAAATCACCTAGCGTTTTTGCCTCCGGTGACATTTGAACGTGAGACCTCTGGTTGTCAACCCATAGTTAATATGATAACTTCCAATTGAGGTCCAAACTTATATGTGCCAAAAAAACATCCATTTTAAAATCGATATTTTTATCACTCTCTTCTTGTCAATGCATGGGGTTTTCAAGCATAGCATTCAGCCCCTATATAACTATATAATCTCGCTACTTTTAAAGTTACCAGCACTTATCTAAGTACAGCTTCGGCTCAACGTTCATGTTTAAGAGAGTGGTAACTTGAAGGGATTGTTAGTAAAACTGTAAGAAGAAAAAAGAACAAGAGAAAAATATGCTGAGAATAAATGGTAAATGGTTACAATAAAAGAGAGCTCTCTCTATGTGAGTTTTGAGCTACAAAAAACAAGTTTTCTAATTCCAGGAATTCTAAATAATGATATGCTCCTCCATCCTATTTTATGTTAGGGTGTTTGACCAGGCAAGGAGTTAAAGGAATTAAAGAAAACTTGTAACTGTGAGAATGCACGGGAGAAAAATTTATTTTTTTAACAATGATACATTGAGCTCTATATATAGTACATATTATGCTCCTACTACATATAGGACTAGGACATATTCTATCCTACTACATATGGGACTAGGACATTCTACTCCTACTACATATGGGACTAGAACTATTTAGACACAACTATGTAACCCTCCCTTCAAGCCGGTGCATACAAATCATATGTATCGAGCTTTTTACTTATGCAACTAATACGAGGACCAGTGAGGGACTTGGTGAAAATATTTGCAAGCTGATCACCCCTGAATTTTATGAAATGGCTAAACAGCAACGTTCATCTTTTTCTTCTCAAAAATACCGTGCCACAAAACCCTTTAAGACAATCCATAGCGATGTTTGGGGACATTTTAAGGTAGCAACTGTAATGGGAAAAGGTGGTTTGTGAGTTTTGTAGATGATCACACTAGACTAAGCTGGGTGTACCTATTGAAAGATAACGGGCAAGTAAAACATATGTTCAAGGCCTTTTATGTTATGGTTGAGACACAATTTCATGAGAAGATTCAAATACTTCAGAGTGATAATGGGAAAGCTAAGTTGCACGGACTCTTCGATTTTGGTGTCGTCCCTGTCCGGATACGGGACGGAACGGATACGGGGACGGGATACGTCCCGGATACGGTCAACTGACTTCGGATGCTTTGACCGGAGTCCATCGAAAAATTTGGAGAAAAATTGAGATTTTGATTTCTCAAAATAAAAAATAAAACAAATTTAGAACAATGAAAGAATAATGTCCATCTTGGAGAATGAAAGATTGAATTGTACAATATTCATATAAGTTTTTCACAGAATATCTCTTAAAATTTCCATATTTTTATAGCTCTATTTTTTATTAGCCGAATCCCCGCACTTGTATCTATATCCGGATCCGTACCCCCGAATCTTAAAAGTTAGATTTTGCTGAATCTGATACTCAGATCCGTCCCCGTATCGGATACCCGCACCCGAGTCCGAGCAACTTAGTGGGAGAGTGCTTTTTAATGACCAGCTAGGCAATTTTTTCACTTCTAAGACAATTGTCCACCAAAGTTCTTGCCCTGATACACCCAACAAATGGAGAAGCTAAGAAGAAAAATAGGCATCTTATGGAAGTAACTAGAGCCGGAGTCCCTAAATTTCTTTAGGGAGAAGCTCTTTTTCCTGCCACCTATCTTATTAATAAGATTCCCGTGTTCTAGGTTTCAAAACTCCATTCAGTGTGTTCAAGACATATTTTCCTACTTCTAGATTGACTATTGATATATCTTTGAGAGTCTTTGGATGTAGTTTATTTGTTCATGTTCTTGATCATAGTAGGAGTAAACTTGATCCATGTGCTAAAAAATGTGTTTTTGTTGGCTATGCTCATAGCCAGAAGGGATACAATTGTTATGACCGAAATATTAGGAAGATTATTGTCACAATGGATGTCACCTTTTTTCGAATCTCAGTCATTTTTTTGGACCTCATCTGCTAGGGAAGAAACATAGTGAAGATTCGAGCGATAATAGGGATCCTCTTGACCTCAGACGTGAGAAACAAAATGATCTATGTTTTTTCATAGACACTGGAAATTGTGTACATATGGTGATGAAACAGAAAACAACAACCTAGATAAGGTAAGAGATCATGACTTAAATAATGAAAACAAAGAAACTGAGACCATAGAGTCTTTTCATTACACAATTAATGACAAGGACAGGGAACAAATAAAGGAATTACAGGTTTACTCCAGGAAAAAACAGAACCAAGAAAAAGAGATTAAGGACTCTCATCAAAACCAAATGTCTGCCCTGCAAGATCTTGCTGAAATACAAGGTAATTCTCCAAAATCTAACTCTAATTTACCCCTTGATACTTTAGATTGACCTTCTGATTGACAAACATAAAGGGGTAAGAGAAGTCATCAAACGTCCCATGTAAAATTTTGTATCATATAGAAACTTGTCCCCTTTGAAGAGAATCCTTGGAGCAACGGTAAAGTTATCTCCATGTTACTTTACCTCCATGTGAAACATAGGTCAAGGATTCGAGTCGTGGAAGCAGCCACTAATGCATGTATTAGGGTAGGTTATTTACATTATCCCTTGCGGTCCTTCCCTAAATCCTGCGTGAACGCATAATGCGTTGTACACCTGGTTGCACTTTGCCATTTATAGAAACTTGTCCCCTTCCTATATAGCTTTTCTTTCGCAAATATCTAGAATGGAGATACCGAGAAATGCGCGGGATGCTTTGAACGTTCACGACTGGAAGGAGGCAATTCTAGAGGAAATGAACGCTCTTGAGAGAAATAAAACATGAAAAATGGTGGAACTACCACGTGAAAGAAAACAGTGGGCTACCAGTGGGTGCTCACAATCAAATTTAAATGAGATGGGTCCCTGGAGAGGTGAATTAAATTACCTTAAAGTGACTAGACTTAACATTTTCTTTCATGTGAGTGTGGTGAGTCAATTTATGGATTCTCCCTGTGATAATCATTATGATGCAATTGTCCGCATTCTTTGGTATATAAAATCAACTCCAGGCGAAGTATTATTCTTTGAAGATCAAGTCAATGAGAAAATTGTTGGATACTCAGATGCTGACCGGGCAGGATCACCTTCTGATAGACGTTCTACGTCTGGATATTGTGTTTTAGTAGGAGGTAATTTGGTGTCTTGGAAGGGCAAGAAACAGAATGTTATTGCTCGGTCTAGTGCAGAAGCAGAATATCGAGCAATGGCTCTGGCAACCTGTGAGCTAGTTTGGATCAAACATTTGCTCAACGAGTTGAAATTTGGTGAGATCAGCAAGAACTTGTGTGTGATAATCAAGTTCTCTTTCATATTGCATCAAATCTGGTGTTCCATGAAAGAACTAAACACATTAAGATTGAATGTCACTTTGTCAGAGAAAAGATACTCTCAGGAGATATCGTTACAAAGTTTGTGAAGTCGAATGATCAGCTTGCAGATATTTTCACCAAGTCTCTCACTGGTCCTTGTATTAGTTACTTAAGTAACAAACTCGGTACATATGATTTATATGCCCCAACCGTCTATGTCACTGTATTGTTTTATGATTGACATCCCTATTTCCTCTTAAAAAAGGCCTAACCAGAGTGTCCAATTCCATCATTCCAATATAAGTCATCATGCAATCTGCCACTGCCTATCCTCTTCCTTGTTTGAAGATCTTGAAAAACACAATGACCAAGAAAGAACTCAACACTACAGTTTAGTCTTTTGGTGATGGCACTAACAAATAACATGTTAATAGGAAACTCAGGTACATGGAGAACGAACGATAATGTAATATCAGGTGTACAAACAACAGAACAAGTTTCAGAGACTGGAGTTAGGGAGTCATTTAGCTATTCTGACATAATTCCCTTTGGGATTGGGAGAGTAGTTTTGAAAGCCTTTGGAGGAGCCGCTTATGTGTCTAGTCACACCAGAATTAATAATTTAAGAAGTAAGGTGAGCGTTAAAGGAAATACCTGCATGTAATTGGAAGTGGCAACATTAAAAGAATCAAGTTTGTTCGGGAGACGGTGAAGATGCTAAACTTCATTCGAAGAAGAAACTTCTCCCGAAGAAGTTTCCCCGAATGTCTCTATATTTTCAGTAATATTAGCTTGAACCCTTGATGGACCTTCATGTTTTCCTCCACGACCTCTAGTTGGTCTACCATGTTGTTTCCGACATGTCTCCTTTGTATGCCTTGGTTTTCCCCAGTAATCAGAATGCAATCTTTTTTCGCACATCTCCACTCTTTTTCTCTTTCAAACTAGGAGGATTGGCATTTGGCCAAGATGTGATCGCTTCGCCCTATCGAAACTAACCTTAGTGTCCAAATATTATCGCGGGAAAGAAGCTTTTTGAATCAATACGGGGAGAACCAGCTATATCCGATCTTGGTTGGCATTTCACCCCTAACCACAACTCACCCGCTGATTCTTCAACATCAGTCGGTCGGACCTCCACTAAATTTTTTTGAATAATATTCAAGAAAAGAGTCTTCTAGAAAAATTCATAGAATTAGAGGGACTCCTCTTCTTGGACGAAATGATCAAGGAATACTCGGAAACACATCTCGAAGAGTTTGGGATAGGAATGCATAAAGAAACGATCCAATTAATCAAGATACAAAATGAGAATCGTATCCATACGATTTTGCACTTCTCGACAAATATCATCTGTTTTATTATTCTAAGCGGGTATTCAATTTTGGGTAATGAAAATGAGACACAGCTAACCCGGACTTCTCCATTGGTGCGGAATAAAGCATTACCCCCCATCGGCTTCTTCCTGTTGAACATAATAGTATGCATCCTCAAGAAAAGGAAAAGGAACTTTACCGAGAACATGAACCCTGATCTGATCATATTCTTGGTTCAAACCGATAAGAAAATCATAAACCATTTCCTTTTCAACCTTGTTGGAAAACAATTGCATCATCGGTACACTTTGCTTGGAGATCCTATAGTAGCCAATTTCTTGCCATGGCCCGCTTAACTCGAAAAAAATAATCAGTGATAGTCAACTCACCTTGCTTAGTCACATGAATTTTTTTTTCGAATTTCAAAAATATGGGCATCATTTCCCTTGCGAGAATAAGTGTGCTTGGCTGAACTCAAGATTTATTCAGCAGCGTTAAGCAACAAATATTGTTTAGATATTCGAGGGTGCATAGTATTCAAAAGCCAAGTCATAACAAGAGAATTATTAGAACCTCATTGACTATAAGCAGTCTCACTCACACCAGGTTGTTTCTTTTCTCCAGTAATATAACCAATCATTTTCCTGGATTTAATAAACAACAAACAAGCCCTTGACCAAGCAAGATACGAACCAGTACCATCCAATTTTACCACATTAATTTGTGAAATACCATGTGAAACAAAATTAATGTCTATAGATGTATTGTTATCTAATGTTTTTGAGTCCTCCATATTTTTGACCAATCTGAAGCGCACATAAAATTCTAGAATATGAATGCTAAAAGAATCTGGTGGCCCAAAAACAACCTTCAAAATCTGGAAAAAGAAAAGGCTGCTTGAGCTAACTAATTACACCGGACTTGACTTCTAGTGTTCGAAAAATTATGAGACTGGTATGGGCAGGTACGGATGAAGGTGGCTAGCCCCAAAGAAGAAAAAACTGGTTGAAAAAAATTCTATAGGAGGGCTCACGCGCACATCAGTGGCAGATGCTTCTGGTGGTGCATGGGAAGTTTTCCGGCAGTCGTCTTTTAGGGATGGGTCGCACAGTAAAGATAACCTTTCTAGCGGTACCAATTTTTATACAAAACTAACGGAGGGTGAGGAAAAAAGCTTTGAACAGATTTTATCGAGAAAACCGTAAGAAAGAGGGAGAAAACTCAACCTATGGAACCGTAGTGTTGTAGAGAGAGAAAACTCACCTCAAAGGGCAGCAATGGCTATGATACCATGTTGAAATTGAGAAAAGAAAAGGCTTCTTTGTATTGCAATGTATCTTTTACATCCTACGCATACATGTTTTTATACATAAGTCCTAAAAGAAAATAAAAGACAATAATGAGAGAATATTCAGTTATAGCTAATGACAATACAATCTTCCTACAATCAAGCTACTAATTAAAAACTTATTCTTCTCCTACAATTAAGCTGGTCAACACTTATGAAAAGAAAGAAAAACTTCAGCCTAGGCCACATGTAAATGGAAGAAACTACTTTATGTATGTACCAAGAACATAGAGACTTATAGCCTGTTTGGCCAAGCTTCTCTAAGTTGAGAAGCACTTTTTTTTCAAAAAAGTATTTTTTTATTCAAAATTGATGTGTTTGGCCAAGCTTTTAGAATAAAAAGAAATACTTTTGAGTAGAAGCAGAAGCAGTTTTGAAGAAGCAGAAAAAGTAGCTTCTTCCTAGAAGCACTTTTTAGAGAAGCACTTTTGAGAAAAATACACTTAGAAGCACTTTTTAAAAGTTTGGTCAAACACAAATTGTTGCTTATAAGTGTTTTTCAAATTAATTAGCCAAACACAAACTGCTTTTCACCAGAAGTACTTTTGAAAAAAGCGCTTTTGAAAAAAAACACTTCTCAAAATAAGCTGATTTTTCCAGCTTGGTCAAACGGGCTATTAGATAACATAGGAGAAAGAGAAAAGGTGGAGACACTTGTTGAAACTGACAGATTAATAATATACAAGATGATGTACTTTCAAGGTTTTGCATCTCCTAAGCACAAAGAAGAGGCGAAACAAAAGCACCTCGCTAAAGCTTTTCACAAAACTAGCGAAAGCGTTCTTTAAACTCACGTTAGAAGAATATAAGATGAAAAGAAACATCATCCACGCGTTTCTCAATCCCACAAGATTGCAAGAAGAGTTGAATAAGTGAAGAAGAGGAAACAAAAGAGTCAATCACGTTTTTGAAGCTAGTGCTCAAAAAAACTAATCACCAATCATTATTTTCAGTATATTGAGCCTTTTAAATGGGCCTTACAATGAGTAAAATTGATAAGGTTAAGGAGAACTAATCTTAATTAAACTAGAATAAGAATAAGGCTAAGAAAACCTATCCTAACTAAAATTGGAAAAGAATTCTAGCAAGAATGGGATACCAACTAGCAATCTCAGTTTGACAAGAACTACAAATATAATCCTACTAAAACAATTAAATTATTAGCAAGCACGAAATACGAAATTCTAATCTTTAAGGATTTATTTGACTTCTTGGATTTTTAGCTTTCTTGATCTTGCATTATTCTCCCCTGATTTCAAATTACATCTTGCTAGCTTATCATTGAGCTTCTTCACTTTGTAAGAAAACTTAGAATGTGGTCGAACTAAATCCCTCTTTCTAAGTTTCAATTTTCTACCAAGCCTTCTCCGTTTAATCGTTCTATGTTGACTCTCAAATTTAAACTTACAATATGAAGTTATTGATGTCAGAACTACATGAAACTTAGTCAACTCCATGTTTAGCTTTGAATCAAGCATAGAAATCAACGCTCTTCTTGAAACTGCATCAATTGTTATGCTTGTACACCAACAATCAGTTTGATGGTGGCCATATATATTTATGAGGTGAAGATATCTTGTTTCTCCAATATACTTCAAACTCTCCATTATCCACTACTTTTTCGGTAATCCTTCCCCTTGTTCATGTATATTTTTATGGACTTTAGGATTAACGCAATAAGTTGACTTGTTTGGAATGATAAAGTCAACATTATATTGAGCATCTCTTAAAGGCAGAAAGTCAGTGACACACGTGACTAGGTACTCCAATGAATCATCATAAAACTTTAGTGGTAAATCTTCAATTTGAGGATCCATGATGCAGAACTACATGAAACTTAGTAAACTACATGTTTAGCTTTGAATTAAGCATACAGATCAACGCTCTTCTTGTGACTATGCTTGTACACCAACAATCAGTTTGATGTGGCCATACATATTTATGAGGTGAAGATATCTTATTTCTCCAATATATTTCAAACTCTCAATTATCCCCTCCTTTTTAGGTAATCTTTCCCCTTGGTCATGGATATTTTTATGGACTTTAGGATTAACGCAATATGCTGACTTGTTTGGAATGATAAAGTCAACATTGTATTGAGCATCTCTTAAAAGCGAAAAGTCAGTGACACATGTGGCTGGATACTCCAATGAATCATCATAAAACTTTAGTGGTAAATCTTCAACTTGTGGATCCAATGCATGTTCCTTGTCGCTTTGATATTGGTCTTCATCAGTTTTGTCCTCTTCACTCCCTCGATTATCTGAATATTTATCATATTAGCCATGGTGCATTGGTACTCTCATGTCCTGGTCAACTTCAACCTCTTCAACTTACTCAATATATCTTGCTCTATGCGGTTGAATTGGTGGATACCGAAGTGGTAGATGTGGCAGTAGCACTGGTATGTTATGGTGATTGAAGCACGAAACCCTCAACCAATTCAATCATATGCCTTATTGATTCCGTCAAACTATTTAGCTGCAATTTAATATCTTCATTGTCTTGTTCAAAGAATGTTGTTCTTAATTTCTGAATTTTTAATTGAAGATCCATTGAAGAGGGTCACGAATTTGTTATTTTCTAGTATGGTGACACGATGAATAAGATAGCAAGTCAAGAATTCGAACCTGGAATCTGCACTCTGATACAAAATTGATGTACTTTCAAGGTTTTGCACCTCTCAAGCACAAAGAAGAGCGAAAAACAAAAGCACCCGCTAAATTTCTCACAAAACTAGCGAAAGTTTCTTCAATCTCGCATTAGAAGAATGTCAGATGTAAAGAAACCTCATCCACACGTTCCTCAATCCCACAAGATTGCAAGAAGCGTTGAATAACAGAAGAAGAGGAAACAAAAGAGTCAATCGCGTTTTTGAAGCCATTGCTCAAAAAAAAAAACTAATCACCAATCATTATATTCAGCATATTGAGCCCTTTAAATGGGCCTTACAATGAGTAAAATTGATAAGGTTAAGGAATAATAATCCTAATTAAACTAGAATAAGAATAAGGCTAAGAAAACCTATCCTAACTAAAATAGGAAAAAGAATTCTAGTAAGAATGGGATACCAACTAACCATCTCAGTTTGACAAGAACTACAAATATAATCCTACTAAAACAAGAATTAAATTACTAAGAAACAACAAATACAAAATTCTAATCATTAAGGAAAAGAAATCCTAATCTTGTATGTTATCTTGGACTTCTTGAATTTCTTGGATTATTAGCTTTCTTGATCTTGCATCACAAGAGGACTCACTATATAGAAATTTTTAATTGCAGAAATTAGTAAAGTGTCTTAACTCTTAGGATTCCTTATTATGCTTATTCAATAAGAATATTCTACATGATATTCATAATTTTCTTCTTGACTAACAAAACATTAAAGGACGTTGCCCACATAGACAGCTCTGAAATGTGTTCGCTTTTTTCATCTAGACACCTAAACCAAGCCCATGACGTATTGAGCACCCAATCTCTACTCAAAATGTGCCTATCAGACATGAGGCGCTGAAACAATCAAGATGATAAAATGAACTACACACAGGTGACATGGTGAAGAAGCCAATAAAATAAAAGAAATGTGTCATTTGATTCCAAATAAACCAAAAATAGAACTTGACTCGCGAAAAAAATTCTATTTTTGAAACCCTCTCCTCATCCATTTGACTTCTCCCAAAAGATAACCTCTCCTCATCTCTTTCCACCAATTAAACCAGACGCCAACATTCAAAAGCTAGCAGCCACATCTTGATAATAATGTTAAACAAAACAGAACTTCACAACAACTGCTTAACATCTCATTCGCAGCTAGAGAATGACCATTATCAAAAACCTGGAGAAGTGCAACTAAAGACAGTATACTATATGAACAAGTAAAGAACCCAGGTATTAAAAAAGCTAAAAAGCTTCAAACCAACTGGCTTTCCTGTAATGTTGTGTCAACCACATAAAAGCATTTCCCTACGTCGAATATAATGGTTTGGATATACCCAAAAAGGTTTTCAACAGCATAAAAGTGTCAACGACGCTGCGAGCTTAAATATAAGACAAGAATAAGTAGGATAATCATGTTTGAAACCTATTTGCTGAAATCATGGAAGATGAGCTTCATCGGGATCTTGGACTTGTTTAAGATTGGCAAGGAGTGGTATGGCTTGCAAAGAAGGTTTCTAGTGGGCTTATAAGGTCTTCCAGGGAATTTTGAGGTGGGCTCATGAGATCGATGAGAATGGAATAGTTGTGCAGGATTCTAAACTTTGAGTGTTGAGGGCGTTATTGTAGTTTTTTTATAAACAAAAAATATTGGGATGATCATATAATGAGAGAATGAACTGGGATAGAAAACTTAAAAGCAAATAGGCACCACATGTCTAATAGGCACGTTTTGCACAGATGTCGGGTGCTCAAACCTCATGGGCTTAGTTAGGTGTCTAGATAAAAAATACTGACAGGAGATTGTCTATGCATCCAGCCATAAAAATATCTTAAATAATATTTTTGATGATTATTTTGACTTTCAAGAGAAAACTGCAACAAATGCTTAATTTTTCTTTTTTCCTCCAGATAATGAGGTCAGGTAATTGCATGTCAGGGTAGCATATCAATTAATTTTATATCATTGCCTTGTGGATTCATCGGAGAATCATTACATTATTGCCAATAACGACAAAGCATTCATTCTCATCAGGAATATAGGACATTAAGAGTTTAGTTGCTTGTAGTTCTCTTTTCTAAATCAAGATTGGGTTGATATTCAGTGCACTTATTAACAAATATTCTGTTTTGTTTAGTCTCTTTCTAATGATTTGAAAACAATAGACATCAAAATGTTCATCAAACCCAGAAAAGTTGTTTCAGGTAGATATTCAACCAAGCTATATGAAGGCAGCAGAAAAAGGAAACCAAGAGATTTACTTTCAGGAGAGAGCGCATGAATGCAGTCAAGGACTTCTGATCTGACAAGGAGTTCACTGTTTTGAACCGAGAATGACCATATTGATCAGGAGTCCATCCAGCCTCCTCTATTATGATGTCAACAACAAACTCACATAAGAAATTTAAGATTTTTGGGAGCACAAAAATAGCAGGGCCTAAGGCAGGCTATAGCAACACAGATCACGCTAATAGACAGCGGACTTCAGAAATTCTACACTTCCACCAGAAAAGCTAAAAAAAGTAGGGACAGAGAGAAAGAACTTACTCAAGCCGGGGATATCTTCAACCTTGATGGTTTTTTTGGGAATGCCAGCTTCTTTCTAAATAAATTAGTCAAAGATTAGTCAACTTCAAAATCCACATTAGTTTCTTCACAAGATCAGCATAACATAATTGCAATAGCAGATCAATCCAATTACGAAGAAAACAATGTTCATATTTTCAATCGACAGGAATTCTAAAGTACCTCTCAAGTTAAAGAAGACATCTCATGAGATAAAACATTCTTATGTCCAGAATAAATTCTAACAATTTCTCTTGACAAGTTAATCAGTCCAAAAGAAGCATATTCCATTAAAACATATCATTTCACAAACCAAAAGTCATTTCTAGAATGAGATTTACATCTTGATGACCAACACTAGAAAATGACAGCAAAAATATTACGATTCAAAACATCATGCATGAAGGTCATTCTTCTGGTTAAATGATTAGGATTAGTCAGAATTAGCGAGACTAATTCTTTCCTGTAATTAGGTAGTCAGAACATTTTCTTTCCTGTTTTAACACTTGTACATTCAGTATTTTAACTCAGTAGCTTGAGGGAACAATCAAGCAAAGCTTCTATCAATTCTCTCCTATGTCTTATTTGCTCACATGGTATCAAAGCAAATGCGAGAAATTTCTTCTTGTGTATATCAGCGAAGTCCGTATAGAAAATTTCGTTTGTCGTGTACTGTTTTCTCAGCGACCTTGAATTTGCCTATATTTATTGGTTTCCACTCGTGCTGCAGATGAACCAGCACTGCCACTAGGACCAGATCGTCATGCAACACTGCCTAAAAGGTCACGCCACCACCAGACTGCTCATGCAATCTTACCTGCCACCAGACAGAATGATCTCTGGCGTCAAGCCCCACCATGCGCCAGCATGTGGGAAGTTTTCTGACCACCTCCATTTCAGATTTTTGTTTCTCAGCTTTCTCCTCTCTCTTCCGACCTTACGCATCTGCAAGTTTAAAAATTCTGACCAGCAGAATAAAGATTCCAGCGAAGTTCAAAATCTGCTGAAAGAAGACTTGTTTTTTGGGAAAATCTCTGTAAATCGATATGCTATTCCAAGGCTACCCATATCTGTTCCAGTCTAACATTAGTATAAGTTCATATAAGTGTTATCTAGTTAACTTTGTGTCCATATTTGTCTTCGTGCTTTTCTCTTTTGTTTCATTGTGTGTTTCTTTAATTCCTAGCTCAACAGTTTTGTTGGCCATTAACTCCATTCCGAACCGATACTTGGAGCATACTTGGTGATCTCTTAGTTGTTGGTTCTTAACGAGATTAAAGGGAATCCCTTGAGTGGTAAAAGGCAAGAGTTGGAAAGATCATTTGAGCGTGCCTAAAAGCCAAGTACACACAAGTGAAACATGAGTGGAACTTGAGTGCTAGGGATACACTTAGGGAATGCACTGGATAGGCCTATTTTTCCATTATTCTTTTCTTTGTTTGTAGGTATGTCTCCGCGACTTCTTTTATATTCCTGGAAGATTTTATATCCCATGAGCAAGAAAATTTATACAAAGCTCATATTGCTAATTAAAGAAATAGAATAAATCAATATGATCCGTACAACTATCAAATAAAATCAAGCTACTAAATAAAATCAAATTTTCTTAAATCAACCTAGCTAGTCAGCAAGAGTGAAGCGTTTCTCATCCTGGACGGCAACAGGATATGATCAAAGAGATGTCTGCTCTACACGAACATGGTACTTGGGAGCTCAATCATATACCTACGGTTAAATCAATCGTTGGTTGTTGGTGGTTTTATGAAGTCAAAATTAGTCTGTACGGTCAAATTCATCGGCTTAAGACCCCTCCCCCTTCTCACCAAAGGTTACACTCAGATATTTAGGCTTGACCATGGGGATACCTTCTCTCCCGCGGCTAAAAATTAAAATATCATCTCTTTCTATGTTAAGTTGTCTCATATTGGCTGAGGGGTGGTTGTTTGTATCCTCGTACGGTTTTAGGCAATCCTTGCCTCATCATATAGCTTTTGTGATTTGAGTAAAGACCAAAATCCATTTATTTTTCTTTTTTTGATAAAGTAACAAATTTTATTAATGAATGGCAAAAACAACTCGTATAATAGTATACCAAAAGTAGAGAACCTACAAACAGAGATGGTTTTCGACAAACGACACCCAAACTCCAGTACACAAAAGGATCTCTTCAATACACAAAAGGATTTCATGAGTGCACCAAAAAGATACAAGGGATAAGACGCTACTCCTCAACTGTACAAAATTTATTTCTACTCCCTCAAAAGCTCCCTTATTTCTCTCCCTCCAAATGACCCACATGAGTGCAAAAAGAAACCATGCTCCATGCCCTATGCCTTCTCCTCCGTCTTCACCGTTCCAGTTGAACATTAACCCCTTTACAACAATTGGCATCATCTATTCAATACCAAACCACGTTAGGATTTCCAACCATAGCCTAGTAGCTACCTGACAATCAATACCAAAAACACCTTGGGATCCCACCATAGCCTAGTAGCTACCAGACAATTTGGGGTGGCAAATGGGTCGTTTGGGCTGTATTAGGGCTGGTCAAGATGGGTTGACTCATTAAATGGGTCATTGCCCAACCCTGCCCAAAGTTTACTTGGGCTAAAATGGGCTGGGTCAAGATGGGCTAAACAGTAGGTTGTAACCCAACCCGTCCAAATTGACCTAAACATTTGCAATATTCTCAACTTTTAAACAAGCATATATAAAATATTCTCACATATATAACAATGGTTTTTATTTCTATTTTTCGTAAATATCATTCTAGAATGGTTTAGGATGATGAATTTTTTGTTTCCTTTTTTCATGTTGCTTCTTGTCTTATATTTTGAATTTGAAATAAATGACAATTCATGCCTAATGATTTCTTTCATCAATTTTTCTCACCAAACATTTTTCTTCATACCAAACACACTCTTAGAAGCTTTAAAGGGCAACTGCTATTCATGGGTCAGTTTGGGCTGAAATCATGGGCTGATTTGGGCTAGTGAAAATAAATAGGTTTAGTTGGTTGTGCCCAAATTTGGCCCCTCATTAAAATAGCCCATGCTCAACCTATTAAAACCGGGGCGGGTTGGGCGGCTTGGGCGGGTCAAATGGGTTTGGGCCACTTTTGCCAGCCCTACTGACAATGTAGAAGAAGATGTCCCACGTCTTCACCGAAAGCCTTGCACATGTAACACCTAACTGACATATGTTACCTTTATATTTCTCAAATTCCAAGTCAAAATCACCCCCTCTTGTTGCTAACCAAATGAAAAAACACACATTCCTTAGTACCTTAGGGATACAAATCGAGTTATGTGGAAGGCCAAACCCTTCCCAACCAAGAGCTTCTCATTGTGTGACTTAACGTCTTAACCGAAAGCTTTCTATTATTCCTCGTCCCCCATTTCCACATATTGTGGATATCTAATGGAATGCTTTCTTTATATAGCAAGACAATCAAGTTTTGGAACTTCGTCACCTCCCAATCTTGTAGATTTCTTCTAAAGCTCAAATCCCATTATCCAGTTTGAGCCTTCGAATTTGATAGACTGTCATATTCTTTTGGCTCGAAATTCCTGATCAACGGACCTTGGGTCTAACTCAACCCAAAATTGAGCTCATGAGGTAAGATTGCCCAAAATCATAGAAGGAGCCCAGGAAATCCACACCCATACGGCATAGTGATAACTCTAGTCCTCCAACCCCGTATTTTTCCACTATCAACTTTCTCCAAAATGCGTGTTCTTCGGCCACGAATCTCCATAACAACTTTCTTAATAAAGTCGTAATGAAGACATTCAAATCTTTAACCCCAAGACCACCGCAACACTTAGGGGTCGAACTGTCTCCCGCTGCATCAAGTGAGACTTCCTTGCCCCCTCTACCGAATCCCACAAAAAGTTTCTCTGAAGTCTTTCTAACTTTCCTATAACACTGGTAAGAGCAAGAAGCCGAGGCAAGGAATAAGTAGGTGTGCCCGAAAAAGTACTCTTTATCAGGGGTTCCTTTCCCCCTTTGTACAAATATCTTTTTTGTCATCCTGCTAGCCTCTTTTCAACCCTCATTATGATCCTTGTGAGAAGCTCCTAGTGGCAAGTTAAGGTAAATAGTGGGAAGAGATCACACCTTGTAGTGCAGAACCTGAGCCAACTACTCAACATCTAAGTTGCTCAGAGATGGCAGTTTAGATGCCGCACCCTTGTCGACCCGACACTAGTATGGATGTGGATATGGGACTCATACCGGATTAGTCAAACAATTTTGGGTACATTGACCACGACGGACGAAAAAATTCAAGATGAGATACAACTTGATTCACGAAATCAGAACCAGAACTAGGGTAAATTTGAAGAAAATAACATACCTTATCTTGGAAATCAATCTTTTACTTATCTACAACTTGAAAATAAAAAAGAAATCCACATATTACCAGTTATACGTAAGTATTCCGAACAATTTCTCAAAAATTCAGAGTTATTTTTATTTTTTATTTTTTTTGAAGTATTTTAACCAGATCCCCGCACCCGTATTCGTACTAGTATCCGTATTCCTGAATTTTAGAATTTACATCTTGAAAGATCCGACCTCTAGATCCGCACCCGCGTCCGAGCAACTTAGCTCAACATCGTACACCTCTAAAGAAAGTATTGTTTGGCTCTTTCTGAAATTTATCTTGAGGACAGCACAACCTAGAACCAAGTCAAATCTCGACCGAGATATGCCAATTGAGATTTACCAGTATCACAAAATAACATAGCGTTATCTACAAATAATAAGTGTGAGACTCTCACAATGCCATGTAGGGGTGGGCGTTCGGTCGGTTCGGTTATTCGGTTTTCGGTTTTGTAGAAGTAGTAACCGAAACCGAACTGAAAAATAAGTTCGGTTCAGTTTGATTTTTCTAATTTCGGTTCGGTTATTTCGGTCCGGGTTTTTGGTTTGAACATTATCATATTGGGCTCCTTCTATGTAATAATAGGATCGGCGAATTTATTATTTTTTCCCAAAACTTCGAAATTGTTGGAAATATCGTGTTTATAAAAAAAAATAGAATAAACTTGCACACTATTATGGATCATAAAATTCAAATATAGTGTAAATTACAACTCTGTGTGAAATCCTCCCGGTATCTATCATATATGCTATGGAAGTTTTAATAGAGTGAAAGTCTTTAAGATTGGGAAGTTGATGGACTTACTTAATTGGGTTGAGTCTTTGATAGATTGAACCNTTTTTTTTTTTTTTTATAGCCCTGGGTGTCCGAGTCTCTTAGAGCCCCGACTAATCCCAGGGGTGCACAGGCCGTCGGCAAGGAGTTTCCCGCAAGTGCACCACGGTTAAATCAGGTTTTACCCAATCCGATAGCCCTCAGAAAGTGTTTGCACCCAGTGAGTTTCAAACTTGAGACCTTGAAAGGGAGCAAACCCCAAGGCTCAAGTCAATTGCCACCAGGCCAACCCCTGAGGGTTATTTATTACCTATGGGCTTAGCCTATATATAACTTAAAGAACCTATATGCTAATAATTCGATTTTTCGGTTAACCGAACTAAATAACTTAATAACCGAAAACCGAACCGAAAAACTGAAAATTTAAAAATTTAAACTGAAGCCGACCGAACAAACCGAATAACCGAAACCGAAATAAAAAAATTTCGGTTCGGTCGGTTTATTCAGTTCCGACCGAAATATGCCCATCCCTAATGCCATGTCCACTAACTGTTGCAGTGAAACCCCTTAAAAACACACTCATCACAGCTCTATCCATCATCCTACTCAACACCTTCATAACTAAGATGAGGAGCATGGAGATTATGGACCCCATGCTCAACCCTTTCGAACTACCAAAGAAGGCACACGAGTTGCCATTTACAAGAACCGAATACCTAACCGTAAAAATTCAGTGTTTTATCCACTTTTTCCATCTTTGTCTGAACCTCAGCATAATGAAATCCAAAAAACTCCTGGTTCACGTGAATATACACTATATGCCTGGCACTCCTTGCTTTTTCCTAGAATCTACCACCTCATTTGCCACCAGTGTTGCATCACGAATTTGTCTTCCTTCCACAAAAACAATTTGTGAAGTAGACATTCTCGTCAAGGACCTTCTTTAGGCTATTAGAAAGCAACTTATAATATTATCTTATAGATATTCTCACTAGACTAATGGTCTATAATCCTTGATACTTGTTGCTCCCTCCTTTTTAGGATAAACCAAACCGTGAAAATAAAGTGTTTGATCCAATCCCCAATCTTTCTCCGAACCCCATCCTTAGCATGATAAAACCCAAAAGGTCTCAATTCACGTGGTCAACCTTCTCAAGGTCCAATTTACACCACCTTGCTTCTATCTAGAATTTACTACTCTTTCCGTTTCAATTTATATGACACACTTTCCTTATTAGTCCGTTTAAAAAAATAACATAGTTTTATATTTGGAAATAATTTAATTTAAAACTTTTTATTTTACATAGGTTACCTTAATGAGAAAATTTTTATAGTCACACAAATGTCATTGCCTCACAAATCTTTTACTCTTAAGCTTTTATCACTACAAGCTTCAAAAGTCTTCTTTTTTTTCTTACACTCCGTAATTAATCAATTGACAGGCCTAGACGCCACGAGGGGGGGTGTTAAGTTATCCCACATTAGTTTAGGATGGATTGTTTGTCTCCTTACATGATCTTTGACAATCCTCACCTCATGAGCTAGCTTTTCCGGTTGAGTTAAGTCCAAGGTCCATTTCTTATATTCTATCCATGGTTGTTGTCCGGCATGGCCTCTTTACCAATGCTTTTCTCCATGGCGATCTCGACGATAAGGCTTATATAGAGCAACTACATGGCTTTGATACTGAGAGGAGTCTAGTGGTCTTGTTTGTCGATTGCATTAGTCATTCTATGGTCTTAAACAATCTCCTCAAACCTGGATAGGTAAGCCCAACTCAGTTATTCAGGATCTAGCATGACATGTCATGAAGCTGACCATTTTCTACAACATTTTGCTCCAAATTAGTGCATGTACTTGGTGGTTTATGTTGACAATATAGTCGACACATGCAACGATTCAAGATGGCATCATTAAATTGAATCAAAATCTCTTTCAGCACCTCAAGATCAAGGATCTAAGTAGATTGAAGTATTTTCTGGATAGTGAGGTAGTTTAATTTATAGGGATTGTCATTTCACGACGGAAGTATGCTCTCAACATTTTTTAGGAGACATGAATTACAAGCTAGAGCTTTTGAGACTTCTACGACCCAAATGTAAAGCTTCTACCAAGACAAAAGGAGCCCCCTAGTGATCCTGCAAGATATAGTTGCATAGGTGCATATGGGTGACTGGTTGGTAAGTTGAACAACCTCACAGTGAATTGACTTGACATTGCCTTTCTTAAGTGTAGTAAGTCAGTTTATGGACTCTCTTGTGATAGCTAGTGGAATTCAGTGTTCCATATTCTTTGATATATAAAATCAACTCCAAGAAATAGATTATTTTTTGAGGATCAAGGTCATGAGTAGATCGTTAGATACTTAGGCGCTTTATTGGGCAGAATCAACTTTTGATAGACGATCAATTTTTAGATATTGTGTTCTTTTTTTTTTTTCTGATGACCGAGAAATACGTCTTGGGCCGATCCTTTTGACCAACCCCGGCCTTCGAAACTCGGTGGATAATGGGCCCGCCCCTCTACCCTTCTCCACTTATATACCAGGCTTTGCTTTGCATGGTATGGGAGCTTGAACCTGTGACCTAAGACACAAATCCACCACTTTATGCCACTTGAGCTAGGCCCTAGGGGCAGGTACTGAATATGGTAGCTTGATTCACTGTAAAAGCAGAAGATCGAGTAACAACTGTGGCAATTAGACAACTAATCTGAATCAAAGAGTTCCTTAGGGATTTGACTTTTGGGCGAATCAATCAGATGGAATTTTGCGCGTGATAATCAACTTGAACTTCATACTGCATCAACTATTAGGCCACATCCTTAGCGCACTACTGCACAGCCGTTAGATGTCATGAATACATCCATACATAATGTATAGTTGTATACTCCCTTACTTTCAATTTATGTGACATACTTGCCTTATTAGTCCGTTTTAAAAAGAATGAGATATTTCTATATTTTAAAACAATTTAACTTTATTTTCTTTTTTACCTATTTTACACTTAATGAGAAGCCTTTATAGCCACACAAATTAAAAGCCCCACAAAAGTTTTTACCCTTTAAGCTTTAAAAAACACAAATTTCAAAAGTTTATCCTTTTTTTCTTGAACTCCATGTTAAGTCAAACTACGTCTAAAAATTGAAACGAACGGAGTACTTGTTTGCCTCCTTTTGAAAACATGGGCTAGTGGGAACCTATATGGTAAGTGCTTCACTAAGAAGTTCATTACTGAAAGATGATTTGGCATTAGTCAAGTCTTCATTGTCCACTAACCAATATAAAAGCAAGTGCAAATTTTGTTCTCTCAAACTTAAACCTTCAGACACAAATTCATTAGCTAAGCCGGCTTTGTCACTGCATCATGTTTTTCTTTAGACAGCCCCTTGTCCCTTGAGGACTAGAACCCTTTATCAAGACATTGAATTAAAAAATACAAAAGACATGAACCACATGCGACCTATGCAGTAAAGAAAAATCAATATAAGGGATGGATCTTTTTTAAAAGATACAGAGTGTATACCTTCTGAAAATCAATTCCTGGGTAGACAATATGACAATTTGATAGCTCCCTTATCTTTTCATCAATTGCCTAACAATATATAAAAAAGAAAATAATGCAAGTCAGTAATCCCTCATTTTTGGGAGGAATGATGCCTTACTCTACAACACCGAAACATAAAAGGCCCAGATTAGCCTCCATGTACCTAGTCAATTAATTGGTTGCATAAAAAAGGAAAATAAACTCGAAGCAATATAATTGATCTGCCATAGGGTTACAATAACCCGAGCCCAACAAAATTCTACATTATAACCAGGTACTTTTTTTTAAAGTTATACAGTGTTTTGCCACCTTGCAAGTTCTGAGGCGAACGTGAAAGTGAGGCTGGATATTCATGTCATCCCCAAGAGAGGAACTTTTCAAGTATCTTAAGTCAATAATCCAAGGTAATGGAGAGATCGATGATGATGTCACACATCGTATTGGAACGGGATGGATGAAATGGATGCTCACGTCTGGTATCTTGTATGATAAGAACGTATCGCCAATACTTAAAGGTAAGTTCTACAGAGTGGTGGTTAGACTGACAATGTTGCATTGGGCGTAGTGTTGGCCAGTCAAGAGCTCTTATGTCTAGAAGATGAAAGTAGCGGTAATAGGGATGCTGAGATGGATGTATGGGCATACTAGGAGAAATATGGTCCGGAATGAAGATTTTCGAGACAAGGTAGGAGTAGCTTTAGTGATAGACAAGATGTGGGAAGCGAGGCTGATATGGTTCGGGCAAGTGAAGAGGAGATACATAGATGCCCCAGCAAGGAGGGTGAGAGGTTTTCAATGACAGGGCTTAAGAGAGGTAGAGGTAGGCCGAAGAAGTATTGGGGAGATGTGATTAGACAGGACATGGCACATCTACAGCTTACCGAGGACAAGGCCCTTGACAAAAGAGTATGGAGGTCGAGAATTAGCGTAGAAAGGTAGTAGGTAGCCGAGTGTATTTCCTTTCCATACCAGTAGTTTTTATTACTATTCTCGTGTTTTCTTTCCTAGATTTCTATTACTTCCTGATGTTGCTTCTGCTTCGGTATTACTATTATCTTGTTGTTACTGCTTCCTTTTCTTCTTTATTATTGTATTCTTTTTTCTAAACTTTTGTGACTATGATTGTGAGACGAGGGATTACAGGAAACAACCTCTCTACTTGCACAAGGTAGACGTAAGGTCTGCGTACACTGTACACACTACCCTCTCCAGTGATTAAAAAAGCGCTCGCTTCCTCGCTTTAAGCGAGAAGCGAGGCGAAGCATGAAGGGCAGCGATTCAGGGTGGTGAAGCGACTCAAGTAAGGAAAAGCGACTGCTTTTTAAAAAGCGAGAAGCGGTGAAGCGAGCTGAAGCGTTAGAAGCGTCCGCTTCTCTATTTTAAAATACCCAAGCCCTATTTTATTAAAAACAAGGTTTTTGGATTAAACACTGGTTTGGACTTCTTCAACAGCAGCAACTAGGGTTCTTCAACACCCAACAGCAGCGATTTCTTCATCTCTTCTTCATCTACTTCTGATTTATGAAAGAATCTCAAAGCATCAACTAGGGTTATTCTTCTTCTTCTTCAACAGTACAGCAGCGACTTCTTCTCCTGATTTTCAACAGGTATGCTCTGCACTTTTGATTTTCATTCTTCTTCTTCTTCTTTTTCTTTTTCTTTTTCTTTTTCTAAACGTCCAAAAAGCGGCGAAATGTTGGTGAATTTTTTTTTTACCTTCAGTTCTTTCTCATAAAATTTCTGCCCAATTTTTCCAGTTTTTAACAAAGAATTCCTCCAATTTTTTACATGTGTTATCTATGCAGTATTTATTTTAATTTTTTTTTAATTTCGCTTCACTTCAAAAAAACGAGCGCTTCGCTTCTCGTGAAATGGGGGTTGTCGCTTTTCCTCGCTTCACGCTCTTCACAATACTGACCCTCTCAGACTCCACTTGTAGGATTATACTGGTTATGTTGATGTTATTGTTTACATCGTTTTGCTACCAGTCGTACAACATGTTGGGGGACAAAATTTGAGAAACTGCCAAAAGTAAATGTTATCAAATGTGAAACTGTGCATATCAGCTTATCACCTTTTTACTTCTCTATTATCTTCCATCTAGAAACCAACTGTGCTATGATTAGCAATATAAGTATGTCCTAACCACTAACTAAACGACCCAAAGTTTGAGTGAAAATTATTTCTCTCAAACAGATAATGAAAGGGTATACTTACTTATCTAAAGGCCTCTAAGCAACCCCTCCCCTCTCCTCCAACATTTCATCAGCGAAAGCGGGGATGTAGGTGAGGCTCAAATGCAAAAATGAATTTAAGTAAAAAGATGAAACAACATAGACAACTGAAATTCAGATGACACCCTTCAACAATTTTCATCAAAAAATATCACAAAAGGAAGCCTAGCCAGTGCAGCAAACATCATGAAGCAAAGATATCAGTCTACCTGCCTTTGACGACGTATCATGGTAGATAAATCAGTATATGGAAGCTTTGGATCTATTTTGCATTCCATAAGAATTCCACCGTCATAATCTTTAATATACCTGGACAAGAAATTAGCATATATAGCAGAAAACCACAGTAATTCAAAACATCAAACAGAATTTTAAGTTCTCTTTTTTTTTTTTTTTTTCTTTATTTCTATTTAAAAAATTGTTTGGGGCGGGTTGAGGAGTTGGGGTGGAAGAAAAGTCGCAGAGTACCCTGTAGAAGCATATTGAATTAAGCCACGAAAGTATCTTCAGGAAAGATATTTGTTCCACAAAAGCTTCCTGTTAACTTACCCTTGCCAACGCTCTTTCTCTAAATAAATCTCTTTCGTGAATCCCTGCAAGCCATCGTAAGAAGTTAAATCTTTCGAAAGACAACTAAAGAACGATAGAGCTTCCAAACAATCAAGAAAGAAGCTAACAAGTAATGCACCAGATGTTGTCCAAGATTAGGTAACTGATTAAAAGATCCTTCAAGAGTTAAACTGCAGATTTCCTCATATGCATGAAAAGACTTCGAATTTATCAGAAAATAGCACAATAAGAGATTCAATTAACTGAATTTATTACCAACAAAAGAATCCAAGCGCAAATAGGACTATGCTTGCAGAAAAGGTGGTATGCCTCAGGGGTAAGTATATTTAATTTTGGCTCTGCGGAGATGCTCTGATAAACAAAACCTTGAAGCATTTTTTACCATATTGTGGCTAACCTCCTTAACACCTTCTGTACAACATTTATACTGGTTGACCAATTTTTTGTACCATGTGGCCAATAAGTCGGGCTCATAAAAAATGATCTTCAAGTTGTTCCTTTATATATCTATCAAACAGCTCCTTTCCCAAAGTCAACTACATAAAACTTTTATCACAATTTTCTAAAGCGTAATGCAACAACTTGAAGACCATTTTTTTATGAGCCCGTTCAAATCTCATCTGGTTCTTTTATCCTAAATTTTGATTTCTGAATAATGAGTAAACTATTGAAGGCAATAGTGATACGTCACCTCTTGAATAACGGAAATATAATATAAATGGTGAAAGGGAAACTCTGAGTTAGGTAATGCTACTATTTTTACAGGCTCCTGAATAATTTATAAGACCCATAAACAGAGTACATTCATGTAAACATGAATTTGCGGAATTGACTGATCAAGTCTATTGCAAATAATAATACCACCTAAAAATAAGAGCCAATCTAGCACCTGTTTGACAAAGTAACCAACAGCATTGTTGTCAGCATATGTTAGAAAATGAGTCAGCCCATCCACATCACGAGCATGCTGCTTTAAGTGATTCATCAGTCTGGTGCCATAACCCTTAACTTGTTCATCTGCCGTAATTGCACAAAAAGCTATCTCCCCAAACTTCTGGCTACAGCATCAATAAAAAGAATTACGTAAATAATTTATAGATAAACAAGATATGACAACTGGACATAAACATAATCATGGCAGTTTAAAAAGAAATACAATAGCGAAGAAGACATAGAAAAAGAAGCGGTAACAACAACAAGATAATAAGAAAACCAAAGCATAAGCAACATCAGTCATCAGGAAGTTATTGAAATACAAGAATAAGGAAATTTGAGAATAAGACTAGTGCTACCGATAAGGAAAGGAAATACGCTTGACTACCTACTAACATTCTACTCTAAGTAGGTGTTTCGACATATATTTCAAGTTTTTTTTTTTTTTTGGAATTTGGAATTTCACTAAAGTTTGATTTGAAGATGAAGTGTTTGGTTATAACTTTTGATGTGTATTTGGATGTATTTTTTCTCAAAACCATGAAACATGATTTATACCCCACAATATGTAAAAACTATCACAATCACCCCAACTTGACTGTCCACTCGAAACAAACAATTAAACCCGTTTAATGCTTAACTGCACTCGTACCTTTTTAGTAGCAATTAGTGAAAGTCGATGAAACTGATTTTTCTAAAGATGAAGAAAACTTGATAATCACAATGTAGAATATTGTTGGCGAAGGTTTCTTCATCTCATTATCTTCTTACCGTTTTAACTTAGTTATAGTTTCTCTCAACTGTAGGCAATAACAAGGGGAAGTGGGTGTTTGATGGTTAGCTAGGTATTTAATTCTAGTGGGTAGATGGGGTTCTTTATAAATACCAAAAAATTGGGGTAAATTCTTAAAATCTAAAAGTTCCCAATTAATAGATTTTCAGTGTAAAACTTGTTGAAAGCACTTTTTTAAATTTGAAAATCCATCTTCAAGTTGGATTTGAAAAATTGTAAAATTTTCATAACCAAACATTGTTTTGAAAAAAAAATTAGAAAAAAGGAAAAGATATTTATGTCCAAGCGGGTCCTAATTCTCGACCTCCACACCCTCCTATCAAGGGTCATATCCTCGATAAGCTGAAGATGTGTCACATCCTGCCTAATTACCTCTCCCCAATACTTCTTTGGTCTACCTCTACATCTCCTTAGACCCACTATGGTCAACCTCTCACATCATCTCACTAGGGCATCCGTGCATTTGCTCTTCACGTGTGCCCGAACCATCTCAGCCTCGCTTCCTGCATTTTGTCCAACACGGAGGCCACTACCACCTTATCCTTAATATCTTCATTCCTAATCTTATCTTTCCTAGTATGCCCACACATCCATCTCAGCATCCTCATTTTCGCTGCTTTCATCTTCTGGACATGAGAGTTCTTGACTGGCCAATACTCTGTCTCATACAACATAGTCAGTCTAACCATCACTCTGTGTAACTTAACTTTAACTCTTGGTGGCACATTATTATTGCACAAGACACAGGATGTGAACCTCCATTTCATCCACCGGACTACATTAAGATGTCTGACAACATCATCAATCTCCCCAGTACCTTTGATTATAGACCTAAGATACTTGAAATTTCCTCTCTTGGGGATGACTTGTATATCAAGTCTCAGTTCCACATCCGTCTCATGGTTGACGTTACTGAATTTGCACTCCAAGTATTCTGTTTTAGTCCTGGTCAACCTAAAACCTTTAGTCTCTGGCTTTTGTCTCCAAACCCCAGCCTAGCATTAACTCCGCCTCTTATCTCATCAATCAGCACTATGTTATCTGCAAATAACACACTCCATAGCAATTTATCCAACCCCAAGGCAAATAAAAACGGGCTAAAAGTTGATCCCGGGTGCAACTCCATCATGACTAGGAAGTGTCTGGAGTCTCCTCCAACTATCCTTATGACCTTATCTGGGTCTTAGCTCCATCATACATGTTTTTAATCACCCTCGTGTATGCAGCAGGTACACCTCTAGCCTCCAAATTACTGTTAGTCACTTTACGCAATTGAGTGGAAAATTATTATTAGACGTGCAAAGGCATAATCTATTTGATACAAAGAATCACACAATGACTGCAACCTCTTGCTCTACGAGTAGAATAATAAAAAGAACAAGACAATTACCTGGCATATGGACGATATGTTATACCACCAACCACCAGATTACGTCGGATGACCATTACAGACTTATGGCTCCTGCAGCAAGTAGAAATGAAAAAGAGACTAAAATTACTTTTCAAACACTTCAAACTCACAAGCTATTAGGTACCAAGAAAAGCTATATAATGTCAACATGAGCATTTTCTTTTTTTCTTTTCTTTTTGTGATAAATCAAAAACCTTATGAATGAAGGTCATGACCGTGTTGTAGAAATGGTATACAAACAGAACAGAGCCTATATAAAAATATTATTCTCTACAAAGAGCATCAATCATCTATATTGACCAGGATCCCATTGGTCGTCTAAAATTTTACAAAAAGAGAAGGAAGGGAAAAAAGTGGCGCTCTGATATAAATAGAGGAGTTCTCCATATACTTGACTTACTGCCAATTCTGGCAGAACATCCTTGAATTCTTAATTAGAGAAGCTTATTTGTCGAAACTCCCGTATTCCTTTCTCTCCACATTGTCAAAGGACAAACTCCAAACCCCCTCCTCTTCCTTCCAATTGGCCAACTTTAAATTAAAAAAAGATCATTGCCCAGTATCCAGCACTACCCATTTAATAGCAAATAGGTTCCAAACTCTACCCCAATGTGATTGACTTGAAAAAAGGTAGTAATATCAAAAACCATGAATAGTGCATCAAACCATTGTTGGATTACTTCTCAAACAGTAAAAGTGGAAGCATTATATCTCCTTGAGCTAGGTGGTCGGTCAGTACAATCTAATTAAAACTTATTCATAACTACATGTTAAAGGTCATAGATGGTAGCAAAATCGGATATTAAATTATCGCCATAGCAGAATGGCTAATCTTCTGTATAGAAACTTAACTAATACTGAACTACTTTGTCAGAGAATAAATCCTCATTTAATATATTGTTGCAACTGCCAAGAAACTTCTTTTCCAAAATAAAAGTGAACTATAGGTACAGCAAAAAAATTGAACTATAACTAACTTATACACTTTCAAATTGGAACTATGAAGAACGTGAACCACTCCCTCTTTGTCCAACTCTCTACTACATCCCATACCTCCTCTTCTCTAATAGCCCGCATCAACCGCTCCCCCTTTCTTCTCCTCTTTGACTGAACACTACCTCTCACAGCTCAGGTCTCCAACTCACCTCCACACTATACAAATGTTCGTAAATACCAACCGCTCCTTTTACCTCCTCCACGACCTTAAGGAACCGCTAGATTCACTTCCATAGACTCTATGAAGCTCCTGCTCTTGTTCACTACAGCTACCTAAAAGAATTTAGTATTTGAGTCCCCTCCAACAACAATGCCATCAATTCTTTTCTCCAACTAGTATTTGGATAATGCTCATATCTCTAACTCTCTCTTCAACTCCTCCCTCTTTTTTTCCCTTTCCTTTAACTCCCTCACTCCTCCCGCTCTCTCCAACCCCCCACCCCCCCACACACACACACAACAATAGCAGTAGGCTGATATAAATAAATTCATTATGAAGAAAATAAACTTTACAATGAGTATTCACATATATCTTTGTATATAAAACAATCTTGGCCATGTCAAGAAAATCAAAAATCCAAATACTAAAAGAACATTTCAAAATTCGCACCTGTCCATCACGAGACGAACAATATATTCCTTAGGCATGTTTGGGAGTTGCCTCGCGAATATATTCTTCAATCCTATTAACCTGGAAGAACATTTAGCAATTATTGGTAGCCTAGATAGTTCGCCTGCATAAGATAATATCTAACAGCATAAGATAAATATTAATACCAAATCATGTGCTCATCAATACCATCGTTTGAAACACATGCAAACTTGAGTCTTCCAGACTCCTCCTGCAAATTTTAAAGTTTAGTCGATATTAAGGGAAAAAGTCTATAAATAAAGTTGAGAATTTGCTGAGAACCCATACCCATAATTAGAAGTTGTAGAAACAAAAACTACATCCATAACACCCTTTTACATAATAGGACTCAGATATTCAGTTGCAAAGATTTGGAACCTCAATCCTAATAACCTCAACTTCCTCAAACAACATGAAGTTCCTAAAATAAAAGACAACAGGGTAAGAATACCTATCCCCATCCAACTCTTACCACCAGGATAGCACAATTTGCTTTAGTGGCAGATCTAATCACTTTATTCCATTCTAGAAATTAACATGTCTTTTAAATCACCTCTCTTTTTCAACATCACTCTCTCCCTGATAGTCAAATATCACCTCCTGCAGTTTGTAGTGACTAATTAGCTATCTTGTTTTATTCAGTTTTTCTTGTCTCAGGAATTGGACATATTGCATTGTCCAGTTTAGTATGACTCACTTGATCTTTTGTTTTCTCGTTGCTAAAAGAGTGTTTGAATTTACTTATGTACATTACCTTGTGCGAAAATTATTCTTTTTTCCTTCTTCCATCAATTTCCAGTTTCCATTTCTTTTCTCTTTTTCCTTCTCAACAATTTTCTCCAGTTCTATAACAAGCTAAGAATACTAGATGCTTCCACATCTTAAGGTAGTCCAACAAGAAAATTTGAGTAGAGCTAGTATCTATCTCTACTTGCAACGCCAATTCCTAGCAGGACCACATAGCCAAGAAGGAAGAGATACATGTAATGGAACGAAAAATTCAGAAATCATAAGACAGCAAATAGTAAAGTTGAGCAGAAGTACAAGTGCAAAATTTTAGAAACAACCACTGGCAGTAGTAGCCACCTTAACATAAAGTTAGAGCGAGAGGAACAAAAATTCATGACTGATTGCAGTATGTTACAGAACCTACCCCTCTCCACTGAACTCAAAGAACAATAAAGGCGAACGCACGCAAATCAATTTACCAAAAAGTTCAATGCCCAAGTTTAAATTTTTTTATTTGTTATTCATTACAAACCGACTTCAACCATTCGAATTATGTCAAACTAAATGCATCAATTGTATACCATCTGCTCAATGTGTCCTACAGAAAAATGCAGGCATCACTTCACAATCAAAACACAGGACATGGAAGCAGGAAACATACTCGTATACTTCAATTTTCCAAGGAAAAATTTTTCCGTCGAAGATTATTTTCTAGAAAATGTTTTACTTAAGTATCACGTTTAAATGAAGCAATGTGGTCCGCAAGGATTCATATAGCGACCCCCAACTTATCTGGGACTGAGGCGTAGTTGCTGTAATAATATTTTCAGGATATATTTTCATCATAATAAACACACCGTTAGTGGATATATCTTCCCTCATAACTGAAAAATAGCTACCTCTCTCTTTAAGCTCTCTTCCCTTGCAGTGTAGGCACCACTGGTCTGTAAATTGTCAGTAAAAATGTTCTTCATACTCTCATCCTTAACCACCGCCCCTGAAACAGAACCAGCAGCAGCTGTAGGTGGCGTTACACAACCCTCTTTCACTACCTCCGACGACTCAATTTTCACCGAATTATCACTCTTAAGCTTAGTATTCCTCCCTGACCCAGAGGGTGCACTATTCTCCAACCGCGACGCAGTGAAATTGCGCATGGAAGAGCCATCGTAATCTTCCTCGTCATCATCACCCACCTCTTCGGAGTCGTCTTCGGAATCGGAATCAGCACCGCCTCCGCGGGCGCTGATACTCTCTAGGTCATCGTTGGAGGTGAGAGCGCCGTCGCGCGTATCGGAGAAGGAGGACGGGAAAGGCGGCGCGTGGTCGTCAGATGCCATCTTGCGTTTGTGGATCGAAGAGGTTGCTGAGGCGGACGCCGAATGCGAGGGTGATGGAGACTGTGAACTCCGCGACCGGCCCGGCGCCGTCAGGTGGGATGAGTGAGCGTCCATTGGTTTCAAAAATTTTGAAAATCAGGGATTTTATTGAAAAGAAAAAGCCACTCTTTTACTGTAGTAGCAGGACCCTTAAACTTGTAACACTTCTAAAAGTCGACCCATCAACTTGTACTTTTTTTGAACACTTTAACATAATGCAATAAATATTAATATATATATTGACATTGACTATACCTATGTAGAAGCAGCGTAGCTCATATGACTAAATTGTGTGAAAATCACACTACAAAGGCGCATGAATAGCATTATTTTTATTAAAAAGAAAAAAGAGACTTTTTCCTTTCCCTTTCTCTTTTCCCATCATCTTCCCTACCAAACTCTCACATCATCTTCCCGGTCAAACTCTCACCTCCCTTTTCCTCCTCCCCTTCTATTCTACCATAGCTGCTTCTAGCAAAACATAGAACACAACCCAAGCAAAGGAAAAAGCTCAAAACCTTAGCACACCCTCAAGGCACTCGCATAACTCCTTTCAAGATATCAACACCAAACTCCAATAACCATGGAAAGTAAAGGTGATGTCAAGACCAACAACATTACTGATCAGAGGAAACCCATATTTCTTTGTCTTCATGGGTTTCAAACCAGTGGCCAAATTCTTAAGAAAAGTCTTTAACAATTGGACAACTCAAGTTGTAGAAAAATTGGATCTTGTTTTTGTTGATGCACCTTTTCCTTGTCAAGGCAAATCAGAAGTTGAGGGTATTTTGATCCTCCTTATTACGAATGGTTCAATTCAACAAGGTCGTTTATTTTATTTTCTTTTTTGCTTTTTACAGTTGCAGGCTTAAGAATTCCTATATTTTATTTTCAATGAAAATGAAAACTTTTTTACTTAATTGTGATTGATTTTTTATATAGGAATTTATGGAGTATCAGAATTTTGATAAATGTCTTGCATATATTAGTATTCGATTGAACTTCGGTCTCCATTATCGGAGCTTATGTTTACAGTCTCCATTACCGGAGCTTATGTTTACCGTTCGTGCCTAGGAGGTGAAGAATAAAAGAAGGAAAAAAATAAAAATTTAATAAATTAATTTTGGAAAAGGACATGGCCCACAAATTGGGACCTTGAACATACAGGTGTCAACAAAATGTGAATGAATGGATGATGTGGCCATATAAAACATTAAATTAAATCCATGTCAGTAGCAATTGAACAACACGCACCATCACAAGTGTTTATTAGTAGCTATTTTTTCAAGTAAAGGTGTTCAAATGGGCAACTCAAGAGTCCATATATCGGTTTTACAAACTGATGCAAGTTTAAGTGGCCAGCAAGCAATTTCGCCTTTACTTTATGATCAAAATGCTTCTTTTGTAAAAAAAAAAAGTATAATACAATATGTTTCATTACAAGATTTTATTATCTAGATTGCTTAAGCTCGGCCTAAGATGCCACATTTGTTTTTTTAATATTAAGGCCTCGTTTGTTTCTTTTAAGATTAAGACGTCTTAATTTGAATACGCATCTGAATATCAAGATATGTAGTAAGATTAAGATATTTGAATCCGAATACACACCTGAATATTAAGATGTATATTAAGATCTGAATATTAAATGATTAAGACTGTTTGATTTTTAATATCTGAATGTATAAAATTTATCTTTATTTGAAAATTAATAAACATAAAATTCAAATGAAATATTAATTAATCTAATATTCTGTCAATAAAATATAGGAGTATAATTTTTTCAAAATATAGTAGTTGGTGGTGGTGATGGCTAACAGTGTGCTTGTAAATGCCGGCCAGAGGTAGTGGTTGGTCGTAGGGTTGGTTGATGGTGGTGGTTCAGGGTAGTAGCTAATGATAATTAGTAGTTGTGGTGATTATGATTGTGGATGGCGGTGGTGATAGTTGTGATTGAGGAAGGTGGTGGTGGGTGGTGGTAGTTTATAATGATGGGCAGTGTCGATTATGGCTATTGACGGTGATGGGGTGGTTAGTTGTGGTAGTTGAGGTAGTTGAGTTGGATGAGTGTTGTTTGTGGTTGAGAATGATGGTGGTAGGAGTGGTGGGGATGACGTGTGGTAGTAGTCGATTATGGTGGTGGTGGTGGCATGATGGAAGTTGATAATGGTTGGCTGTGGCGACAACTAATAATGAATATGGATGATAATATCTTAATGAAATTAAGTCTCTGTTATGGATCTTAATTATACAGACCTATTCAGACTCATTAAGTGGTTCTGAAGTAAAAAAAACAAACACACTTAAAGGTTGTTTAGATTGGCTTATAAAAAGTAGCTTTTAAGCTAAAAGCCAAAAGCCATAAGTTGGTAATACCCAACTTTTGGCTTTTGACTTATTTTTCTACTTTTTATGCCTAAAAGTAAGTGCTTTAAGCACTTTTTATCATTTCCAAACACCACGCAAACTAAAAAGTGCTTAAAAGCCAATAAGCACTTAAAATAAGCCAATCCAAACACGATCTTAATGAATAAGATCTGTAATTAAGATTCAGACTTTAAAAACAAATGTGCTTAATATCTGAGATCTGAATGATTAAGATTCAAACTTCCATTAAGTGCAAACAAATGAGGCCTAAGATATGTCATGACCTTCTGTAGGATATCGTGACGACACCTAGTCTTTAAGACTAGGTAAGCCTAACAATTATACAAAAAAACTAAATAATAGTTGAAACTCAAATCTAATTATCTGAAATAAATAAAACTGCAATTCAAAATGTTTACAATTCCAAAAAACCCAGTAGTAATAAGTCACCAACTCTAAGAGAAATGCTAAATATCTCAATGCATTAGAGTCTAATGAAGATAAGAAAAAACAACATCATAAAGGTAGTGGGGGACTCTGAGGTCTGCGGACGTTGGCAGTTATACCTTAAAGTCTCCACGTACTCATTGCTCACTGATATTGGGGCTGGTAGGAGATACCTAGGTCTGCACAAAAAGATGTGCAGAAGAGTAGTAAGGAGATCAGGTCAGGACACTATTGGAATAAAAAGGAAACAAGGTCGTAGATATAATAATATAATGAAAATACTGAGAATTTAACAATGAGAATACAGAAAGGTAACAACACAACAAATAAGGGTAAACAACAGGGGCGCTCCCGAGGTATCGCCTCGTAGTCCCAAAAGTATATACACGACAGGGGAGCTCTCGAGGTACCGCCTCGTAGTCCCAAAAGTAAACATGCAACATGGGAGATCCCGAGGTACCGCCTCATAGTCCCAAAAGTAAATACACAACTTGTAATCGATGGAACTTTTGCGGTCACTTCGGTGAAAACAAAAGTTCGAAGGCCCGAGCTCGGCATCGAGGGGCACGTCGAGGGTCCTCAACCCCGAGGAAGTACAAATTAGGGGTTGACATGAAAATTCGGAAACTCCCAAAAAGCACGTGGTTAAATCTGACAAAGTACACGAAATAGTACAAGCCCGTACCTTGGCATTAAATGGTTGTACCAGCTATCTCTTTTTGCATTGATTACACATGTACTATGTTGGGATCCCCCCCCCCATATATAAAGGGGACCCTTGTCACTTTGCAAGACACATTATATTCAATACAAGAACAAGAACATTCTCTGCTCTCTAACAAAAACATTCTCTACAATTGTCTCATTGAATTATTGCTTCTCGTTTATTGTGTTCTTGAGTTATTCTTCATTTGTTGCTTATTATTGATCATAAATAGGCCAACCTTAAGGCACTCAATAATGTTATATCGTTATCGATAGCCCTAATCAAGCTTCTCGAGCTCGACCTCGAGGCCTGCCCGACCACCCTCGAGACTGACCTCTTCGATACCTGGTTTGCGCAATCTAACTCTTTTCACACTTAGTTCATTTTTCTCGCTTCATACTCAGCATCTATTGTCTAAACAACCGGTATTAAAATAGATCACATATTTTTAGAACCACATAATCGAATATAATTGTAATTACCATTTTCAAGGTAAACAGTTTGGCGCCCACCGTGGGGTTAAAAATAATAGTGATTGTTCTAGTGCTGGTTTTCTAAAAACACAAGTTATTCTTCACACTTTTTCTTGTCCAAGAATCTTCAATTTCAGGTAAGAAAATGTCTAACTCAGTAAACGCACACGAAAGCAACGGTTCTGAGGACCACAGAGAGAATGGCGCAACTGCTTCAAGTGTCGGTGTGCCACCGCAAAACCCTGAAGGGGCACCAGTGCAAATTCTTGTCGATGAAAGCTCGCGCAATGCCCAACATGTCGATGTGAGCTCTCATACAGACAGGAGCGTTCGTGAAGGAGACCAGCGTGAAGCACATGGAACCCCTGCTCAAAGGGAAAGGGAAGTTAGCTTTCATGTTATTTTTGAAATGTTGCAGGCACAACTAGTAGCTATTGCTCAGCTAAAAAGCCATTAGAGAACCCCGAGCACATCATCACCAGAAATGGCTCCTCGAGTCGAACAATCACCGAAATGATCGAGCAATAATGGGTCAGCAGCTGACCCCGCCATTATGAAAATGCTCGAAGACCTCGCAAAAAGGATTGAATCAGGCGAGAAGAAGATAGAGCCTAACGCCAAAAAAGTGGAGACTTACAACTCGAGGGTTGATCAGATCCCAAGCGCACCCTCGGTCTTAAAAGGTGTAGACTCAAAAAGTTTGTACAGAAGCCATTTCCGTCAAGTGCAGCTCCAATGCCTATCCCGAAGAAATTCAGAATGCCTGATCTCCCGAAGTACAGCGGAATTTCGGATTCCAATGAGCACATCACTGGCTACACTTGTGCTGTGAAAGGAAACAACCTGAAAGACGAAGAAATTGAATCTGTTCTATTGCAAAAATTTGGAGAAACACTATCCAAAGGGGCCATGATTTGGTACCATAACCTGCCCCCGAGCTTGATAGATTCATTCGCCATGATGTTAGACTCCTTTGTAAAAGCACATGCTGGTGCCATCAAGGTCGCTACAAGAAAATCTGATGTTTTCAAAATCAAGCAAAGGGAGAACGAAATGTTAAGGGAGTTTGTGTCCCGCTTTCAACTAGAACGAATGGAATTACCACCGGTCTCCGACGATTGGGCGGTGCAAGCCTTTACTTAGGGTTTGAATGAGCGAAGCTCGATAGCTTCAAAACAGCTGAAGCAGAATTTAATCGAGTACCCTGCCATAGTTTGGGCGGATGTACACAACAGGTACCTGTTGAAGATCAGGGCCGAGGATGACCAATTGGAAGCCCCTCGGGCTCGGTGTATCCTAGAAGAGTCTTAACAAAGGAATCAAGGCTTCCAAAAAGAGAGTCAAGGCCAAACAAAGAAAGGTATCAACTCTATGTAGAACATCAGAGAAACATCCTGAGGCGTAACATACCTCGAAATGACCAAAGGATGGACCGAGGACAGAATCCTCGGGGACTCGTGAGCAAAGCAGCATTCGACAGACATGTAGGGCTGGTAGAGGCACCCCGGCTATCTGAGTACAACTTCAACATCGATGTTTCAGACATCGTACTAGCCATTAGCAAGATTAGGGACACCAGGTGGCTGAGACCCCTGCTATCAGATTCCTCACAAAGTAACCCTAACTTGATATGTGAATATCACAATACCCACGGTCATAGGACCGCAGATTGCAGACAGCTTCGAGAAGAAGTGGCTCGACTAATCAACAAAGGGTACCTTCGATAATTCCTCAACGACCGAGCTAAAAATCAATTTCGGGAAAGAGAGGCAAACAAGAAAAATGAAACAGAAGATCCATGACATGTCATCCACATGATTATTGGTGGAGTCTACGTCCCTCAAGGACCCGTTTTTAAGCGGACCAAAGTATCTATCACCAGGGAAAAGCGAACTCGGAGCTACATGCCTGAAGACGCCATAAGAGCCCGAGCCGCCAGCTCAGAGAGCCCCAGGGCCAATTTATAACCCCAAGGGTTTCATCTCACAGTCCAATTCACCGGACCAACTACCAACAGGCAAATCAGATCAAAGAATATTTCATGTATGTATATATATATATATGTGTGTGTGTGTGTGTGTGTGTGTGTGTGTGTGTATAACAAATACATATTTACAACGCTCCCACAGGAGTCTTATGCAAACAACAAAGCAGAAAATCTATTATAATCTCGGGACCAGCTCCCTCAAAGGCCCCTCGGACCAGCTCCAACAGCAGCCTTCTAGTATCAGCATCAGCTCAAGATAGGAAAAATTTGGCATCGGTCTCGTCCTCCTCGGCCTGCTTTATCTCTTTCGAGAGGTCAAAGCCCCTAGCATGTATATCCTCGAGGGTCTCCCTCTGGGACTTGCATCGGGCTTACTCATTCCCCCTCCCCTCTCTGTTGAAAGCCCCTCTCAGCTCAGCCTGTGCATCGGCAACGTCTTTCAAGTAAATGACCGCCTTCTTATCGGCCTTCGCTCGAGCTACCTCAACTTCGGCCTGAGCGTCCACAACCTCTGCCTTCATAGTTAGAAGACCAGCCTCGAGCTTGGCAATACTGCTCGACTGAACTGAGCTATTTTCCCGAGCATTGCAAAGTTGTATCTCGAGGGTAGCAGCCTTAGCCAAAGCATTTGTTTGGGCCACAACATGTACGCCTACCTGTGCTTTCAACACTTGACATTTGGACCTAACTATCTCGACCTCGCCCCGGTGCTCCAACGCTTCTGTTTTTTCCTGCAACTAAAGTACCAAAGCGTTAGCTCCCAAAAGCGAGAAAGAAGGCACATATCCCTACAGGGTAAGGGTTACTTGGCGCTCGAGTTTGCCTTCATAAATCCGGCTCTGATGCATATACACTCAAAGATGTATCAACTATTTTGTCTTCTCATTACAAAGAAGCTTGAGAGATCTTTTCTTGCCCAAAGCTTCCTGCAATCGGGCCTCACAACGAAGCAACTATGCCTTGTGTTTGTCAAAAACCTATAAAAGAAATACTTCGGTTAAAAAATGAAGATTCATAGCCAAAAAGCTAGCAAGGCCAATCGAAACTCACCTAGGAACAGAGCCGCTGGGCCTCCTCAAAAGTTGAACATGCATCTACCGATTCGTCCCCAGCCGAACCGCTCTCAATAGGGGTATGCCCACTCGAAACCTTAATCGGTCCGGGCGGCCCCTGGTCCCAAGCATCCCTTAAAGTACCTTCGAGGGAAGAAGTAGACGACGGTGGAGGACTCTTGCTCTTCCTCTCTCGGGGAACCGCTTCTTCAAAATTAGAGGTCCCAGGCCTGGCAGAACCGGCAACCTCAGAAAGGCCCCCAACCCGAGACATAGACAAAGAATCATCCTCACAAGGGGAGGCGACGTTCACAGAATGGCCGACGTATATGAAGGTCTCCTCAGCAACGGCGTCTTCTTTATGCCTCCGAGAAAGCCCCGCCTCATCAAGAATGTCCTCATCCATAAAGGATCTTTTTCGATTATTGTTCTCCCTCAGGCCTTCACTTTCCCCGAAGGGACATGGCCTCCTTCCGGAAAACCCACCAACACCTGTGGCATCAGAGTTAGTACACACGAAAGGAAATATTCATCAGAAGGGATACCACACAACTCATACCATGGTGCTTTGCCTCCCATCTGCCCCTCGAGAGATCACGCCACTTTCGCTCGTCATATGTCGGGGAAGCTGCCAACTTCCGAGTCCAGTCCTCAAGATCGGGGACCTCCCCGAGCATCCACGGGACCGCTGAAAAAGAGAAAAAAAAGAAACACTCTTATAAGTTAATAAGAACAAGAGACACTAAGGCACGACATGGTACTTACGTTTGAAGTTCCATTTATCGGGAAAAGGTAGGAACTCCGCTGGAATGACGTCGACGGTCCTCACCCGAATAAACCGACTCATCCATCCCCTATTTTGGTCCTCGTCATCGCTGGCAATAAAAGGCCTCGTGGACCGACGTCGTAACACAATCAGGCCTCGACAATACTGAGGTCGCTATAACCTAATGAGGTGGCTAAGGGTGAATTCAAGATCAGCCTTTTCAGTGAAATACCTCCTCAGCACTATCCGCCAAAAGGACGGATAAATCTGCGCTAAGGTAACTCGGTACCTTTTACAGAACTCGAGCACAAGTCGGTCGAGGGGGCCCAATGTAAACGGGTACGTGTACATGGTCAAGAATCCTCTACATATGTCATGATGTTTTCATCTCGAGAGGGTATCTGCAGCACCACATTTTCCCCCCAGCCGCACTCTCTCCTCACGGCCTCGAGGTGGTCTTCTTCTATCGATCAAACAAACTTCGAGGCATACTCTCAATTGCCCGGGGCATCGTAGGGTTTCTCTACTACAAAGTCCTTTTTTAGAGCAAACCGGTACGAGGTCAGCTCGCCATACGCCGGTGGTATGCCATCGGCCAGGCTAGGGGCAGAGGAAGAATTTCCCTCTTCTTGGTGAACGGATTCGGGCGCGGCAGCCAAGTTACTCAAAGCAAAGGTAAAAAGGGAGGAGCAGAACTCGTTTTCACAAAAGTGGAAAAGAAATGAGAAAGATGAAATAAAAGCTAAGGTTTTTTGCAAAAATGCAAGAGTTAAAATGAAGGAAAAGCAAGAACATTTATAGAACAAAAGATGGCCAACCAACTGCCTTAAAGGCCATTCAATTTCTGACAAGTCGTCACAACCTTTGGGGAAGTGTACCGATGGGGCCACCTTGGTCACTTCATGGTCACGTCACATGAATAATACCTCATAGGAGGTTCGAGGGATCAAAGCTGAAGAGTCGACCTAGCTTCGAGAAGGCACCCGATCTCGAGTAAATCTACTATTGCAAGTACGAGTTCCAAGGAAGCAAAGATTCGAAGCATAAAAGTCATATTGTGGGGAAAAGGTTGCGGAACTAAGTTTATGGAAAATATGACAAAAAATTTTCTATTCCCAAAAAATATATTTACAAAGTATTCTTTACAAAAGTTCCCTCGAAGGATCCTACATAAAAAAGGAAGAAAAAATACTCTATGCCTTCGCCATTGTCCGAGCCGCTTTCGGAGCCCTCGTCCGATGTACTCGGCATTGTCAACTCCTCATTCAGGGCTCTGGCCTCTTCAATATCGGTAGATAGATCAACACCTTTGGCGCTCACTTCCTCGAGGGCCTGCCTTTTGGCTTGTGCACGAGCATAGGCAACTGCCTGAGTCAGCTTCAACTCAACCTTCTCATATATCTCCCTTGCCCGGTCATTTGCAGCAGCGACATCCCTCTTGTACGAGGAGACATATTCACTGGCCTCGGCCTTGGATGTAGATAGTGCAACAGCCTCCTCCTGAGCACCTCGGAGAAGATCTTGGGCCGAGGATAGCTTCCTTGAAGCACCTCCCTCTTTGAAGCCGCGACATCATTCAGCCGAGCCAGTTCCATGACTTCGGCGTCCTTGGCCGCAACCTCTCCTCGAAGCCGCTCCACCAGGCATCCTTCTGCATAATCTGAGAAGCAGAAAGTAAGTCAATTAGCACCAAAACGTTACAGCTGAAATGTGAGAATATGGATACTAGCATACCTGCTCAAAGAAATCAGACCTCTCCCGAAGTACTCTCTCCAAGCTTGCTCGAAGGTTGGTCAGTTCCTCCTCACTTCGAGCACACAAAGCCTCAAGCTCGACCGACCCCGCCATAAGCTTCTCAAGATCCTCTCTACGATGAGTCAAATTATCTTGCAACTTGGAGAAGGCCTGGTCATATAGCTTCTTGACCTGCAAATCAGAAAAGGGAAATCAGAAAGCGAGAATAGAAGATCAAAAAATAAGCATGTTGTTCTCGAATGTCACATACTTTTGGAGCCTCTTGGATTCTTCGATGGAAACTGGGGAATCAACGTCGGTCTCCTCATCTAAACCCTCTAAGTAGTCTCTGAATGTGTCCTCCTCTCCATGAGAGGTCTCTGGACCAGGGACACCCCTAACTTGAGCATCCCGTATCTCCCCTGGAGAGAATGACGGGCCTGAATGGAATCCACCAGCAATGTCGGCCTCCATCGAGGTTTCTTCCCTATCTCGGAAAGCTCTAGTAGAAGGCCCCCCGAGCTCCTCAACACGGATTGTGCCATGTTCGATGAGCGTATCGGGGACTGCACCCAAACCCTCCTCGAGGGTCTCCTCTACAAATGGCAGGTCCGCATCGGCCGCCTCAAGCTCCGCAGACGGCCGCTCAACAGCCCTCGAAGCCTCAACGCTTCTCTTTGCCCTTTGTACCAAAGGGTAGGCATCGTTACTCTCCTCTTTGGTCCGCAGGCTCTCAGCAGCCGTCAAATATAGGACCATGGCATCGGTCTTAGGCCTCTGAGTCTTTGAACTTTTTTATTTCGGGGACCCCGTCGGGGCCTTTTCTTCCTTTTCCTATCTTTGGTGGCCTTCGGAGCCTCTTTCTCACCAAGTGGGGGTTTCATCATCAACACGCCTTCACCAAGGCCTGCACAAGTACATTATGTCAAAAAGCATCATCAGCAAAACTTCTCACAAAGAATATGAAAGTAGTAGCAACAAGAACGTACCATTGTTCTTGGCCTGCCATCGTGTTTTGGCCAGCTCACGCCATACGCGTTTGTTGTATGTGAAAGCAGATTCTAAACATTTGATCCACCCCAGAAGGTCCTAAACCACACCGGGAAACCAAATAGTGGCTGCAGAATTAAAAGAAAATCAGTCGAAAGAGAAAGAGACAGCGAAAGCATGCTCGAGTCGAAGGTACTTACGTTTCATGTTCCACTCCTACGGGAATGTCATTCTGTCAGTAGGGATGATATCAGAGGTTCTGATTCTAACAAATCGGATCATCCACCCCCGATCTCTATCCTCGTCGATGCAGGTGAGGAACGCCTTGGTGGATCGACAGTGTAAATTAATAAGACCCCCATGAAAAAGTCGAGGGTTATATAATCTGATCAAATGGTCGAGGGTGAAGGTCATTCCCTCGACCATGTTGGTAATGTGATGAAACATATATACAATCCTCCAAAACGAAGGATATATCTGACCGAGTGTCACTCGGTATTGGCGGAAAAAATCAAGAATCACCAGATAAATCGGCGGGGAAGAAGAATCGACGGGGCCTAAGGTGAAGGGGTATGTATAGACGCTAAGGAAGCCAGGCTTATGCGTGACTATGCTTTCGCCGGCCGTAGGGATATCTACTCGGGCTGCCTCCCTCCAGTGTCAGTCAAGTTTCACCCTCTTAATATCCAATATTACACTTATATATCGGGACATGGGCTCACATTGGCCCGGTGTAGAAGGGGGTTTTTCTATTGAAAAGTCAGAAATGGTGTCAAAAGGGCCATGAATGCATTGTTCGATGGTAGGAGGGGTTTTTTATTTGCCCTTAGACGGGCGTGATGTAGTAGCATCCCCCTCCTTTTGTGGAATCGTTTTGGAAGTCTTTGCCATAGTGGATATTGAGTTTTTTAGTGAGAAGATGGGAAAAACGTGAGCAGGCAGAAGATAAGAAGAGAGAACACTTAGATAAAAGCTGATGGATTGAAGAAGAAGAAGATGCGAAACTATTAAAAGGCAAGTGATTGTAGTATTTATAGGGGTCCTTTGGGTGAGCGTGAAGCGGGAAATCGAACCTGTGATAGTTCATGTGCCTCTCGAGAATTGTGTTGACAGCGACCTCTGCACAACTTTTTGCTTCACCTCATTTAATTCTCTGAAGGGGCTGATGTCATAATAGGAGTGTCGAAGGGGCGAAAGGTCAAAACCATTTCTTATCTCTTCATTCTAAGAAAAGCGGCGACTATCTGTATATGGCTAAAATTGGAGAGACCGATTTTAAGGCCACTTCGGTTAAAACGAAAGTTTGAAGGCCCGAGCTTGGCATCGAGGGGCACGTCGAGGGTCCTCAACCCCAAGGCAGTACAAATCAAGGGTCAACATCAAAAGGCGAAAACTCCCAAAAGGCACGTGATTAAAGCTAACAAAGTACACGAAATAGTACAAGCCCGTACCGTGGCATTAAATGGTTGTACCAACCATCTCTCTTTGCATTAATTACACATGTACTATGTTGGGATCCCCCATATATAAAGGGGACCATTGTCACTTTTTAAGACACATGATATTCAATACAAGAACAAGAACATTCTCTGCTCTCTAACAAAAACATTCTCTACAATTGTCTCATTAAATTATTGCTTCTCATTTATTGTGTTCTTGAGTTATTCTTTATTTATTGCTTATTATTGATCATAAATAGGCCAACCTTAAGGCACTCAATATTGTTATACCGTGGTCAATATACCCTAATCAAGATTCTCGAGCTCGACCTCGAGACCTGCCCGACCACCCTTGAGACTGACCTCTTCGATACCTGGTTTGTGCAATCTATCTCTTTTCACACTTATTTCATTTTTCTCGCTTCATACTCAACATCTACTGTCTAAACAACCGGTATTAAAATAAATCACATATTTTTAGAACCACATAATCAAATATAATTGTAATTACCATTTTCAAGTTAAATAGTTTGGCTCCCACCATGGGACTAAAAATAATAGTAATTATTCTAATGTTGGTTTTCTAAAAACACAAGTTATTCTTCACACTTTTTCTTGTTCAAGAATCTTCATTTCAGGTCAGAAAATGTCTAACTTAGTAAACGCACATGAAATCAACGCTCTTGAGGAACACAAAGAGAATGCCGCAGTTGTTTCAGGTGCCGGTGTGCCACCGCAAAACCCTGAAGGGGAACTAGTGCAAATTCTTGTCGATGAAGGCTCGTGCAATGCCCAACATGTCGATGTGAGCTCTCATACAGACGAGAGAGTTCGTGATGGAAACCAGCGTGAAGCACAGGGAACCCCTGCTAGTAAATATAGTAAAATATTTTGCTCCTCCTCTGGCCCAATATGACCCCAATGCACTATCACTAGCGTCACACATCAACTCGAATAGATCGTTCCAGTTAGGAGCCACTATGATTGGTGCACTCACTAACTTCTATTTCAAATCCTCAAATTCTTTCAAACAAGCATCGTTAAACTTGAACGGCACATCCTTCTCTAACAACCTGCACAAAGGAGAGGAAATAAATCCTTTAAAAATCGGCGGTAAAAATCTGCATGTCCCAGAAAACTCCTAACTCCTTTCACTGAAATTGGTGGTGGAAACTTTTCATTTGCTTCCACCTTAGCCTTGTCAACTTCCAGTCCATCTTTGGACACCTTGTGCCCCAAGCACTATACCTTCACATACCATAAAATGGTACGTTTCCCAATTCAGTACCAGATTAGTCTCCTCGCACCTAGCAAAAAATTTAGCAAGATTGGTCAAGCATTTAGCAAAAGAAGGATCAAACACAGAAAAATCATCCATAAATACCTCCACAAACCATTCCACCATATCGGTGAAAATAGCCATCATACACCTTTGAAAAGTCGCAGGTGCATTACATAACCCGAATGGCATTCTCTTAAATTCATAAGTTCCATAAGGGCATATAAAAGTGGTCTTTTCTTGATCTTCTGGGGCAATAGCAATCTGATTATACCTGAATAGCCGTCAATGAAGTAATAGTATTCTTGTCCGGCTAACCTGTCAAGCATTTGATCAATGAAGGGGAGAGGGAAGTGATCTTTTCGTGTAGCATTATTCAACTTCCTATAATCTATGCATATTCTCCAACCAGTCATAGTCCTAGTTGGGATTAATTCATTTTGTTCATTCACTACAACACTCATACCCATCCCCCTTGTAAGGTACACATTGGGGAGGGCTTACCCACTTACTATCGAATATAGGAAATACTACACCTGCGTCGAGCCACTTAATCACTTCTTTTCTTACCACCTCTTTAATGATTGGATTTATGAGGCATTGATGTTCCACACTAGGCTTGTGTCCTTCCTCCATGAGTATTTTGTGCATGTAGAATACAGGGCTAATACCCTTTATGTCAGACATTGTCCAACCAATGGTATGCTTGTGCTCCCTCTGCACCCTTAATAGCTTTTCTTCCTGCAAGTTAGACAAATGAAAAGAAACAATCACAGGTAAAGTGTTAGAACTTCCCAAATATGCATAATGAAGATGAGATGGTAAGGGTTTAAGTTCCAGTTTTGGGGCCTCCTCAACTGAAGGTTTAGGGGGAGGGCCGATTGGCCTATCCAGAGGCTCAAATTGGTATATTTCTCTTATGTATTCACAGGATGCATCCAAAATTTGCAACATCTCCTCAACCTCTTATTCAAGTTCCAAGTGATTGAACAACATCAATGCCTTTTCTAGTGCATCTCCTTTAAATGCACTTGGATTTACTGCTAGTTTATTTATCTCCACTACAGAAATCATGGCTAGGTCCTCATAATGATGAGGTAACTGAATGGCTCGATATACATTGAAGGCTTCTTCTTTATTGTCCACCCTCATAATCATATTGCCTTCTCGAACTTTGATAATTGCATCTCCAGTGGCCAAAAGAGGTCGGCCCAAGATGATCTCATCAACCTCATAGTCTAGGATGATAAAATCTGCAGGGAAAATAAAATTCCCGATCTGCAGCAAGACGTCCTCAATTACCCCCTCAGGATAAACATAATATCTATCAGCTAAATGTAGCATCACCGTGGTGGGTCTCAGAGCTCCTAAGCCCAACTGTTTGAACACTGACAACGGCATCATATTTATACTTGCACCCAAATCACACAAGGCTCTACCCACATCAATTTCACCAATCCTCACGGGGATGGTAAAACTACCCGGATCCTTAAGCTTTTGTGGAAGCTTATGTTGAATCCTGGAAGTGCACTCCCCAGTAAGTGAGACGATCTCAAACTCAGTTAACCTCCTTTTATTTGCCACTATATCCTTAATATATTTTATGTATTTTGGAACATCATGGAGCATGCCCACCAAAGGGATGTTTAAGTGTATCTGCTTCAGCATATCTAGAAATTTGTGAAACATGTGGTCATCATTTTTCTTTTTTAATATTTGAGGAAAAGGGGGCGGAACCCTCTCTGGTATATGCTCAGACTCTATCTTGTTTATCTTATCTACCTCTACAGGTTCTGACACACTTTCTTCTTCGAGACCAGGCGACTCCTTTTTCTTCTTAGGCACTTCTACCAAATCTCTCCTATTTCTCAACTTCACTGTATTGACTTGAGGATTTTCTTCTGTATCACTTGGAAGATCTCTAGCAGGTCTACTATTATGATTGTTAGGCAATTTCCCAAACTACCTCTCTAGATTTCTGAACTCTGTGCGTAATTGTTGGTTCTCAGCTCTAACTTATTGATTCTCAGCCATAACTTTCTAATTGTCTATCAAGAACTTTTTCATCATGTTAGTCAAACTCTCCTCTGCTTGCTGTGGGGGTTTAGGTGGCTAATTGTAATTAGCTTGATGCTTTTTATTCTGATTTCCACCCCAAGAGAAGTTAAGATGATTCCTCCAGTTCGGATCGCATATGTTGCCATATTGAGCATTTTTATTCATCGACCCTCTGGCTTGTTGCCTCACATAGTAGATGGATTCAAGATTCAGGGGGCATATGTCACTTGTGTGACCTTCACCACATAACTCATAGCAAGTAGACATATGTTGCATATGGTGCATCTATTGTGCTTGGTGCATTGTTATTTTATTCATCTGATTTACTAATCTCGCTATATTTGCCCTCATGGATGAGAAATCGTCAAGCTTAATTATAAATCCTGCCTTTTGTTAAAGTGCTCTTCGTGGTTCCCCATCTCCTTGCCAATTATTATCATTAGCAGTGAAAATGTTTAGCAGGATCTGGATTTCACTATACGGTCTTTCCATGCAACTACCCCCACATGCTGAGTCAAGATTCATCTTTGATGTCTCATCCAACCAATTAACGAAAGTGTGACCCAACACCTCATTAGTTTGACAATTATGTAGACAGTCTCTGAGTAGCTTCTTGTATCTTTCACAAGCTTGACGAAGAGTCTCTCCATCTCGTTGTTGAAACCCAAGAATTTGGCTCCTCAGCGACTTTTCTTCTTAGTGGGAAAAAACTTGATTAAGAATTTTCGTGTTAGATCATCCCAATTGTGGATCGAGTTTGCGGGCTGCTTCTGCACCATTATTTGGCTTCCCCCAACAGTGAAAAGGGAAATAACGTCAGCATGACGTAGTCTTTGGAAACATTCGGATAATTATAAGTATCCGTAATTTCCAAAAATTTCTGAATGTGCCGTTGCGGATCTTCATGAGATAAACCCACATACTGCCCTGTTGACTGAATCAGCTGTACCCTGTACTGTTTGAGCTCAATGTGACCCGTGATATCAGGCTTCACTATAGCCTGAGTCATATTAGCAATATTAGGCCATGCGGCCTTGATCACTGGTCGGTCTTCATTACCTGCCATCTCAAGTGGTTAAGGTTGAACTATGATGCCCAACTCTCCTTCTGTTCTAGTTCTAGCTTCGACTTCCCTCCTTACTTTGTGAAGTGTTCGTTCTATTTCAAGATCAAGACGAAGGAGGTTGTTCGTACTTCTACTCCTCCACATACAAAAGAATATCATGCGTTATATTACAACAACAACAGCAACAACCTAGTAAAATTCCGCTAGTGGGGTCTGGGGAGGGTAGTGTGTATGCATACCTTACTCCTACCCCGAAGGGGTAGAGAGGCTGTTTTCGAAAGACCCTTGGCTCACGAGAACAAAAATACAAAAGGAAGCAATATCAGTATCACCACAGAAATCATAAGAAAAATAGGAACAACATGATATCTAGAAGAAAGATGCAAAGCCAAAATGATAGCTAGTAAATAAGTTCGGCACTGAAAAGAGAAATAGTAAGACACGACATTGTCACTAGATAAATTAGACAAGAACCCTACCAAACTAGACCCACAATGGTACAAAGTAAGGCAAGACTAACCTACCTCCTAACCTACAACCCTAATATCTGACCTCCACATCTTCCTATCAAGTGCCATGACCTCGGAAATCTGAAGCATCGCCATGTCCTGCCTGGTCACCTCTCCCCAATTACAAATAATGAATAAAAGCTTAACTTAAATAAACAATCATTAACTAAGTCCCCATCAACGACACCAAAAACTTGTTGGCTCCCCAAGTACACGCAATTATACGTGGTCGTCAAGTAATAAAGTGACCTAAAAGTCGCATGTCGAACCCATAGGGATTTAGATTAATCGTTAACTAAGCAAACTAAAATCAGTTAACTTTCCAAGATAATAAAAAATGTTGTTTATCTACTAAACTACTATTACAGAGACTGAACAAGTAATTAGCTAATTTATCAGGGATGCAAATGCGTGTTTTGGATTTTACTCAGAGGAGATGAAGATTCCAGGGTTGTGGTCGGTTTATCAATCCTATTAAGTTCAATAACCACACTATTTAGTTCAGATTATCAATGGTTGCTAATTGAAAAGATCGTTTATATGAATAGCATGTTCCCACAATACTACTCGCCTATCTATAATATATCAATCCTATATTTCTATGGTATTGAGTCTATCATGAACGAATATAATATGGTATTTAACTAAGAAAGACTGTTAGTTATATTCCTATCCTAACCACGAAATCGTTCCTCGAGCCACGGGTTCAGAAATAAGGTCTTTTTAATTCTAATCTAATCTAAACACGGCTTTCCCAGGCATAACGTAGATAGTAGGGTGAATTGGTAGCTACAAAAATTCACTAGTTAAAACTAGAATTAAAGAAACAGCCACAAGATGATAATATGAATTAACGAATATGTAATTAATAAACGTTAATAATCATGCCATCCACAACCCTAAAAACTAGAGTGCTTAGACATTCATGTTCGTAGTAACAGTTTTCCAAGTATTTTGCATAAACAAATTACAAAGAAAATATGAAGGAATGAAGAACTCGATGATTTTCTCCTCCAAAAGTTATTCCACGTGATGTTCTTGCCTCCAAATAGTATTCCCAAAGTCTTCTCTCCTTCCAAAGTAGTGTCTCCCCTTTAAAAAAACTTTTCTTGATGTATTTATAGTTGCTAAGGTTTGTTGGGGCGAATTGGGCTTCTCCTAATTCAGATGGGAGAAGCTGGAATTTTCTACTCCGGTCTCGGTCTCGCGAAGTGACCCTCGCTTCGCTGTCTGGGACTTTTCTGGTTTCTTCTGCTCCGGTCATGGTCTCGCGAAGTGACCCTCATTTTGCTGTCTGGGACCTGGGCACCAAACTTATACTCCAGCTAGATTCTTCCTTTTTTTACTTCACTTTTCATGAAAACTTTCCCAATCACTTTCAATTGACTCCTACACATATAAATAACATTATCAAGCTCGAGTCACAAATATTAACACATAAATTAACAAGATCGAGGTATAATGCAATACATGTAAAAACATAAATTTTAAGTCGAACATCAATATGCGAAAGTGTGCTTACGCAAGTGCGAAGTGCATTTCACATAAGTGGAAAAGGGGGACTTAGGATGAAGAGGCGCATATGTGGAGGAATTCCATAGAAGCAAACCCGTCATATCTTTAGTTATCTCATATATGATAAACTATCGGGAAGAGTTAAGCTGTTTGAATTACGACAATCTCATAAGTGTTTAACTTCTTTTTCATCCTCATGGGCTTGTGGCATAGATTTCTTATGTCAAGTAATGTTAGGAGTGTAATTCAACTTCATGTGTTTCTTTTGAAATCTCTATCACATCCATGTTGCAAAAATCTTACCATTTTGAGCTAAACTGACTTTCCTTACACTCAAGGAGGCAACCTGTGTAATATACTTGACCACTTCTCCTTAGATCTTACTATTGTTGGTCAAGGCATATATGGAAAGGAACAATTGTTACTATCCCTTTCATAGCTCGTCACCTCCCAAGAATAACTGATGCTAACATCTTCATCCTCCCGATCATGCCTCCCATGTCTTTCATGTCTAGAAAGACCCACTTCTTTTAGATCTCAGGATCACGTACATGGTTCCCACATTTTTACTGCGTGCTAGTTACCTTTATGCCTCATTTGTCTAATAATTGATGCCATCAAAATGATTAACCATGTCAGCATTGTTAGTAGTAATCTTCATGTCTCTTAGCATATAACCTCATGAAATACTTTGTTCAGCACATTAATGGATTCTTGAATAATTCCAGCCCAATCTTGAACTCCGTTGTTCCTCATTGTATTAAATCTATTGGGGATTGAAGGTTTAAGCATGTCAAAGAAGAAGCATCACCCTGTGATCACATATATTTGATAGGTAATTTTATGGTTAATTTATGATAGCACATATTAGAGTAATTGTTGGAGGTCGCCAAAGGTTTAGTTTGGGTGTTCGGCGTAGAGATTTAGAGTTGAAGAAAGTGAACGATTTATCTCAATATTTTCTCCCTGAAGATGTTATTTAATTGATAATGAAGGTGAAATTTTTTTAGTTTACATTAGGCCGCACTATGAGTATGATGTTTCCCCATCTTTGTTCTCCATGTATTTTGTGTTTTCATGTGTCTATGTCTAAGAAGGTAGTTGAAAATCCTTTGTGCATCATTTTGGTGGAAATTATTGATAGTTAGCTTATGCGAGGTATCTAGTTGTCATCCTTGTTAGATAAGTTTGGGAGTTGAGATTGTTTCCGTGAATGTGTTTTGGCAAAGGGTGTAAGTCGAGGAGGCCACCTTGAAGGCCGAAAGTGTCGTGGAAAGAAAATATTTTTGCTTGATTGTATAACAATTGGTTTTGATTTGAAAGGTACCTTCTAGGTGTTATGATTTAAAATATGCAGTTCATGTCCATATATCATTATGATAATGTAGTACTTGTAATGCTGAGATTAGTGTTATTGATATATATATATTTTGGTGCTTCGTCAAGTTGTGGATGTGTTGTTAGGGTGGTTTTTGGTGATTCTCTAGTAGGTGGATAGACCCAATTATAAAGGAGACTCTACCAAAATTTTTGAAAAATTTGAGAGTTAGTCAAATATGGAGATTTGAGGTTTGTGAGAAAAGAAATAATTTATGTTAAGTGTTTAGAGCAGACTCTACTTCTCATTCGAGGAAGAATGATCCTAAGCGGGGGAGAATGTAAGGCCCCGAAAATTTTTGCTAAGTAATTTAAGATTTCGTGGTGCCAGATAGGCTAATTATAATTTTTTATGTGCTATTAAAATAATGTATATCAATTGTATATGGTAAATAAGTGTATAAGTCATATAATAAGTAATCCGGGGTCTAAGGAGAGGTCTATGTCTAAGTCAAGTTGGGAATTACATAATAGGCTAAAATTCTAAATGAGTACGCACAAGACCAAACTTTTAACGAGCATATATACATTTATACAAAGTGTAATGTGATTAAAAACCTATAAAATGAAAGACCTTTGAGTCTAGTTTCTAACGCTTCAAACCGTTTGTCATTTGGAAACTCCTACAAAGAGTTATGATCAAATTACCAAAGGCTACCATAATGAAATTCTGCGACCGCAGAAGTGGTTATGCGACCGCAAAATGGTTGCAGACATGTCCAGTGAAGCCCAGTTCTGGGCACCAATTTTGCGATCCATTCTGCGACCCACATTTCTGTTCTGCGGTCCATTCTGCGACCACAGACCCGATTTAGGAGGCTTCTTTTTCCTATTTTCATAACCCGACTGCATTTTGATAAATAGGCTTTGGGGGTTTATTTGGGGCTATTTTCTAGTGAATCTAGAGAGAGGTGAGAGTATTTTAGAGAGGGAATGAGGAACCTAACATCCTAATCATCCAATCTTGCATAAATTCTCAAGAATCAAGGAAGCTAATATCTAGCTCATTATCTTTCCGGGTAAGTCCTACTTCTAAGATTTCATATAAGAAAATTGTGAGTTCAAATACATATTGTGGGGTTCGAAATAAGCCATGCATGTGACACTCAGTTGTTGTATGAGGGGATTAATTAACCATTATGGTAGTTTCTTGTTGAAATTTGTTGAAGGAGGGAGGGATTACCATTCTAGACCCTTGCAGTCTATTTTTCATGATAGGTGTTTGACAAAATTCCTAAGAGAGTTACATCATGGGAATCTTTCTAATTCTTAAACCGATTTTCACTATCTTTCTATAGATTGTTACTGCTAGAAGTGTTTGGGCGTTGTAGTAACTTAAGGAAAGCTCAAACAAGGTATGTTGGCTAAACTTTCTCTCTCGGAATTGAATTCCATAATGTTTCTGTAAGTTTAAATATAACCGGCTCAAAATCCCTAATTTCTACATTCCGGGTTATGCCCTATAAACTCATAAACTTGATTATTCCGTACGAGCCTTATATTGAACGATAGATGTTTAAAGTATGGGTTTCTTATTAAGATGGTATGGCTTTGAGTTGTATTTTAAATGAAAACTGGTATACCAATTAGGTGAGGAAAACTCGATATGCTTAATACTCGTATGTGTACTAAATATCTTGATTGAGTGTGTCTAGTTGTTGATAAACTATAAAGATGTTTGAAAATGAATTAAATGATCTGGGGGAATAAAGTGTGTGGATAACGTTTATCATTGTGCCTAGTGATGCTTATGAAATGAGAAAATATATGAAACAAATTACGAAATGAGCCTCGACTCAACTATTTTAAAATTACTTCTAAAAGTAGAATTTGCCTAAAAGCTCTATTGAGGTATGTGTGGATAAAACCCCCATCTTCTTAGAAATTGAACCCCCATGGTGTCCATACAATTGATGTAAGTTCCAACCTTGATTGATGTAGAAAAAGGTATTCCAAACGTCCTTGTGTTGTAAGAATGTATGTGCAATATGTATTTGAATTCTCCCACTATGCTATCTTGTCACTTGGGGGATGTGTTAAAGATATGGAATATGTGTTAAATTTCCAAAGTATGTGAAGGCCCATATATGCCTACGATTCATAATTCCTCCTGTGTGTACTTAATATTTTGAATTGAAAGTCTTGTTTGACAAAATTGATAATAATGTGAAATGTGGGAAAAGAACTCGGATATGAAATGCGGCCAAGTGCCGAGTGTGATATAACAATTGTGGCCACTAGTGCCGAAGAAATTGAAATATGTGTGGGAAATATGGAATGAGATGATTGATGGAAAATGGAATGTCTTGAGTGAGACGGCCTAGCCGATTGGGCCATGATCAGACACCATGCCGCACACGTGGTGGTACTGTGCTGGAAATTGAAATCGAAATTGAAATGGGAATTGAGATAGTAGAGGATGTATCCAGTGAGATGACCTAGCCGATCGGGTCGTGATCGGACTCCGTGCCAAGAGTACGGTGGCATTACGAATAGTGGCATTGTGAACAGTGGTATTGTGGACAGTGGTATTGTGAACAGGGGTATTATCGGTACTAAAGATCTCCCAACTAAAAACATGTATTACTTTTGTATTTTTAAAATTATTATGTTTCAATTGGGAATTTGGGTATTATTGATTGTGACTTGTTGTTTCTATTTCTTTCCTTTTCTTATATGGTCATTCTACTTTGAAAGAGGACTTTTAGCTTTCATACTAGTACTATTCGACAGTACTAACGTCTCTTTTGCCGGGGCACTGCATCTTTAATGGATGCAGGTGGTTCCACAACACGCGACAGTGATCAGTGATAGCGGTATGCTCTTTTCAGCTAACTTGGTGATCCCCACTTTATTTCGGGGTCCTGTATCATTTGTTTATCATGTACTTTATATTTTGAGGTATACCGGAGCCTTGTTACCGGCATTTCCATATTACTCTTCAGTTATATTTAGAGGTTTTGTAGACAGGTTGTGTGGGGTATTTGATATTGGGAATTGAATTAGAAATATTGTTATTTGCAAACATGTTTTTCACTAAATCTATGAACTTGTAATATTTTGAATATTATGGTTGAAACTGCTAATGGAAACGAAATGGAAGTTGTTAATGAATTTTTTTCAGAGTATGATTAATGGAGTACATCTCCCCTTTATTCAAATATGAATTTGGGTAGAATGAAATCTAACATGCTTGCTCAGTCGGATTTACTCGGTTGAGCGCCGGTCGCGCTCCTTGGTTTTGTGGCGTGACAGACACCACTTTGAGAGGAAAACACAAGTACTGAACACTCGGGGGCACGAAATTCATCGATTCATCCAACCTTCATCTAGTATTCATAGCTTTTATGTTTGAAAATGATATTTTGATTATTGTGATGAATATGAGTGGCTAAGAACCTCATTATTATGGGGTTATGGGTCGTTCTTGACTATTGTAAATTGACAGGTGATTGTTTTGGTTGACGTTATCATATTAATTTGCTTTTTCAATCTTGCACTCAATTATTCTATTGTGTAGCTAACAATAGAGTACTATCTACGACTTTAGTTGAACTCAAAAGTGGGAACTATAAATTGCATATAGGATCGAATAGAGTAAGTTCTTCAATTCGGGCATCAGAGAATAGATTCGTGATTAGGATATACATATTCTAGTTGCTTTACTTGGTTATTTTTGCAGGAAATATACACGCGTTCTTGTCAAATTTGATTGTTTAGACATATAGTCTTAGGCTGGCTTGAATAGGCGAGCGAAGCATCGAAAGAAATTCGCTAGCATAATAACCCTGCTAATTAACAAATTACATAAGTCAAGTGATTACATTAACCCGAAAAACGCAATAGGAGAGACGTGTATCCCATAACCATGGAATATCCCCATCTCATTGAATTCTTCCGAAGTGTTTGTTTGCTCTACTTGCGATTTTGTAGTAAATTAGTTATAAAAATCACAATCATATTCTTCACACTAACGTAAGCATTAAATATATAAATATCTTAGATTGGAAAATAGTTGATCATAAATCCTCGTGGGGACAATACTTCCTTATTACTTTATTACTTGTCGGCTGCGCATACTTGCGTATGCGTTTGGATCCAATAAGTTTTTGGCGCCTTTGCCAGGGATTTAGGAATTAGTTATTTGTCTTAAATAGGTTTTTATTTGTTTTTGTTTGAGTGTTAATTTGTTTGACTATTTCTGACTCTACATGTGTTCACCTTGAATGCTAAGAAGAAGCAACAGTTTGAACAACTTTATCCTCCTGATCCGAAGCCCCAAAGACTTTTCCATAGGTTAAGGAGGGAGGCGGAAGCAAGAGAAAGAATTGTAGAGTTGGGCGTTGTAGTCCAACCACAACCAATCGAGATGGCAGAAAACGAAGAGAGACCGGTGATTGAGGCTGCAAGGCCTAGTCTCGCGAACATGACGCAGGCTATCATGAAGCCTGACATAACTGCGCACTTTGAGCTGAAACAATACATGGTGCAACTGATCCAATCCACATGGCAATTTGTGGGTTACCGAGTGAAGATCTGCAGAGGAACATACAAATTCTTTTTGGAAATTTACGAATACATACAACTATCTGAACGTCCCCAAGGACTATGTTGGACTGACCTTGTTTTCCTTTTCTCTGTTGGGGGAAGCAAAGGAGTGGTTGAACAAACAGCCAGCAAACTCAATCCGAACTTGGGATGATCTAGCACAGAAATTCCTTACCAAATTCTTTCCCACAAAGAAAACAAAGTCGACGAGAAGCCAAATTCTGGGGTTTCAACAAAAAATGGCGAGACTCTACGTCAAGACTGGGAGAGATTATGTCACGACCCCAAATCCTAAGCCGGCCGTGATGGCGCCTATCGTGGAACTTGGCTAGTCAACTATTACATACTATCATAATTTCCAAAACTAGCAGATTAAAATAGCAAAATGAGCTAAAAAATTTATACACTACCCCAAAACCTGGAGCCAACAGTCATGAGCATCTAGGACTATAAATACAATGTACAATAAGGTGACTTGCTACTACAAAAGTCTGAAGTACGAAAGACAAAAACTATGAACTGAGGAAAGGAAAGGAGGTGAGCTGGGACGCTGAGCAGCCACCTCGATCCTCGAACTAACCCCAAGCACATCCGAAAATCCACTAGTGAGATGGTCCGGTACTTGGATCTGCACACAGAGGTGCAGGGAGTAACGTGAGTACGCCAACTCAGTAAGTAATCAAAGTAACTAAAATTTTGAGTGTAGTGACGAGCATTTATAAATCATGTAAACCCATATAATAAGTAAAAGTGGAAATAAATAAATCAAGTCAGGAATCTACATTCCGAATATTTCATAAAACTCCAGTTTCCATATAAAATCTTGTATAAAAATATTTCCAACATTATCATCAGAGGCTCAGTGTAAAGAAGAGTAAAAACAGTAGTTTCATAAAATATAAGCCCCTCGGGCACAATATCACTCACAAATAAAGCCTATCGGGCAAGCCTCTCAGTCACTCCACTATCAGTATCTCATGCTCACACTAAACACTCGTACTCAACAAGTACCATGAATACACACAACTGCTGCGGCGGGCAGCCCGATCCAACACACACACACACACACACACATATATATATATAAATATATATACTGATGCGGCGTGCAACCTGATCCATATAATAGTCGACTGCGCCCACTGGGGTGTACAGACTCCGGAGGGGCTCCTACAACCCAAACGCTATATTTGGTGCTGCGTGCAACCCGATCCAATATGTATATTGCTGCGGTGTGCAACCCGATCCATATATAACATATATTGCTGCGGCGTGCAGCCCGATCCATACATAATATATATTGCTGCGACGTGCAGCCCGATCCATAACTATCCTCACATACTCGACTCTCGACTCAGTCATCCTCACAAGCCACTCGGGCAATTCATCTCAACTCACGGGACTTAGCCCAAAATACCTCTCAGAGTTTCAAAACAGTGTGATAACAGTGAAAATAACAACAAGTAGAAAACATGACCTGAGTTCACAATTGTTCTATCAGGATAGTGTGAGAATAGTGTAAAAGTACCTCTGAGGGTCTAAACAGGTCGGCATAAGGCCCCAAACATGGCTCACAGCCCATCAACAAGTATAAATTTCTAAAATATAGGATGTCGTAAGGTTTCAAATCGAATACGCGGCTTAATAGTCGCTACGGGATGGACCAAGTCACAAATCCCTATCGGTGCACGCCCACACGCTTGTCACCTAGCATGAACATCACCTCATTTACCAAAATAATATAAAATATCGGTGTTTCATACCCTCAGGTTTAGAGTTACAATCGTTGCTTACCTCAAAACAGCCCAAAATCTACTCCGCGATGCTCTTGCCCCTTGAATTGGCTCCCAAATGCTTCGAGTCTATCACAAATCAGACCCATAACATCAAAATATGCTAGGGAGATGAACCCCAATCGAAAACTATCACAATTAGGCACAATTCCCGAAATCGGCCAAACCCGAGCCCCGAGCCCACATCTTGGAATTCGATAAAAATCTCGAAACTAGAATCCGCATTCCCTCACGAGTCTACCCATACCAAATTTACCAAAATCCGACCTCAATTGCCCACTCAAATCATCAAAAGAAATTTCCAATTCTTCCTCCCATTTTCCCCAAATTTCTACTTTAATTCCTCAAATTGCATGGTAAAAATCAAGACAAATTCATGAAATTAAACCAATTGATTGAAGAACTCTTACCACAAGAATCCCACTGAAAATCTCGTCCAAAGTCTCCTTCCCCGGAGCTCTCTAATGGAAAATTGAGTTATGGCCAAAACCCCCCGAAATTAGAACTTAAAAACTGTCTGCCCAGGTCTCTTTTTTCACTTCGATCGCGGGAGTTCCCACGTGATCGCGAAGAACAAGTCTTCTGCCCCATCAAATTACCCTACGCAATCGCATAACACCAAACGCGATCGCATTGCTTCCCCTCCCTCACGTACGTGATCGCGGCCCCATACAGGCGATCGCAAGAAGAAAAGAACACTGCCTCAGAACAAACCTATGCAATCGCATGACCACTATTGCGATCGCGTATAAGGAAACCAATGGGCAAAAATTGCAACAGCTAGAATAGTCCCTCTAAGGCCAAACACACTCCGATAACCACCCGAAACTCACCCGAGGCCCTCGGGACCTCAACCAAACATACCAGCACATCCCACAACCTCATTTCAAACTTACTCGAGCCTTCGAAACACCAAAAACAACGCAAAAACACCAAAATCACATCAAATTCAAGCCTATGAACTTTGAAACTTCTAAATTCCGCCAATGATGCTGAAACCAACCAAAACACGTCCGAATGACTTGAAAATTTGCACACATATCCAAAATGTACATTAAGAACCTGCTCCAACTTCTGAAATTCCATTTTGATCCCGATAGCCTATTTTCCCCTACCGACCAGAAATCGCCAAAAACTAACTTTCGCCAATTCAAGCCAAATTCTACACCGGACATCAAAACTTTATTCCGAAAACACTCCTAAGTCCCAAATCACCTAACGAAGCTGCGTGAGCCATAAAAGCCACATTCCGAGGTCGTTTACCAATAAGTCAACTCCCAGCTGACTTTTTTTAACTATTAAGCTAATTAAGAGATTAAGTGTCTCTGTTCTCACCATGACCACTCCGAACCCGAACCAACCAACCCAACACAACATAAATAGGCTAAGAAACATACAATAAAGCAAAACAGGGGAAACATGCTAATCTCATGGAACGACCGGCCGGGTGGGTCGTTACAGATTAAAAGCTACTGAGAGATTACCCTCAACACTGTCAGACTGATGAAGTCCTAGGTCATACTTTTGTTGATGCGTTAGATGAAGCATCCAAGATGAATCTTGATTCAGCCTATGTAGGTATTTGCTTGGCTAGGCCGCACACTGAAATTCAAATCCCGCTGAACAACTTCACGGCTAACGATAACAATTGGCAAGGAGAAGGGGAACCACAAAGAGTAGTTAAACAGAATGCAGCAGGTGTTATTGATCTTGATGATTTCTCAGCCATGAGAGCAGATATAACAAAGTTAGCCAATCAGGTAACTAAGATGACGATACAACAAGCTCAGAAAATGCAGCAGGTACAACAAATGTCTACATGTTGTGAGATACATGGAGAAGGAAACATGAGTAACCATTGTCCATTGAATCTTGAATCCATTTATTATGTGGAGCAGCACAATAGGGGTCTGATGAACCAAAATACTCAGTATAAGAACAATTACAATCCAAACTAGAGAAACCATCCCAACTTCTCTTGGGGCGGTAATCAGAACAATAACAAATCTCAAGGAAATTTCAATGTACCACAGACTCCACCACAACATGTAGAGGATACTACTAATGAGTTGTTAAAGAAGCTCTTGCTTGATAATCAACAATTTCGTCTTGATAATCAGCAACTTCAGACAAAATTCAATAATTCGGAAAGGCAAGTTGGGCAAGTCGCTTCCACTTAGAATACTAGACCTAATGAGTCATTCCCAAGTAATACTGAGAAGAATCCCATTCAACAAGTGAAAGAAATTATCTAAGAAGTGGGAAAGCATTGGAGGAGGTGCCACCAAAAAAGTATGTGTCTAAAGAAGTTTTTGAATGATCGGTACCTCAACAAGAGGTAGAAGATGAAAAGAAAGATGATAAACATAGGCAGGAGATAGAGGTAAGGCCACCGCCACCTTTTCCTCAAAGGCTGCAAAAGTCGAAAGATGAGTCTAAGTACAAAGTTCTTAGATATCTTGAGCCAAGTGCGGGTGAATCTACCTTTGATAGAAGTGCTGCAAGAAGTTCCTAAATATGACAAGTACTAGAGACATCGTGGCCAATAAAAGAAGATTGACAGAGTTTGAAATGGTTGCACTTACTAAGGAGTGCAGTGCTAGAGTATAGAGTAAGCTCCCACCTAAGTTGAAGGATCCTGGTTGTTTTACAATCCTTTTGGAGATTCGAAAACACTAGGTTGGTAGAGCCTTGTGCGATATGGGAGAGAGAATTAACTTGATTCCACTATCAATGTTCAAGTAGATCGATCTTGGAGCCCCCAAGCCTACTATTATAACTCTATAGCTAGCAGATCAGTCATTACCGTTGCTTGAAGGAATTTTTGAAGATGTGCTGGTGCGAGTGGGGAAGTTCATCTTTCCCGCTGATTTCGTTATTCTTGACTACATGACCGATGAGGAGGTTCCAATTATTTTAGGTCGACCATTCCTGGCTATTGGTAAACTAAAGAAGATAATGCATGATGAAGAAATCACATTTAATATATACAAGGCGCTTAACCTTCCTAAGCATTATGAGTATTTGTGAATGATCTCTGTGGTAGAATCAAAGTTAATAGAACAAGGTCCTTATGTGGAGCCTACTGGCATGGAAAAGAAAATTGAGTTAGAAGAAGTGGTGTTGCGAGCTGAATGTGTAAAGGTAAATGAGAGAAGGGTCAGAGAGGAAATAGTAGATCCTCATAGAACGCAAGAAGGCAAAACTCCATAGAAAGAGGAGGAAATGAAGCACCCAGCCTGAACAGAGTAGCAGAGTCGTGCGATGACTATAAATAAGGCATTTGTTAGGAGGAAACCCATCATGTATTTTGCTTATTCTTATTTTTTTTATTTAGTGTTGTGTTTTGATTGATTTTATATTGCAGATTAGGGGAAGTCTGAGTACCAGAAGTTGAAGCTAAAGAGCATGTTGGGCTTAAGTGTGGGGTCGTCCTGGACCTATATATTGCGGATCATGTGCTAGATAGACCATAGAGGGTCTCAGGGAGTATTTCTCATCCTTTTTTAATATTCTTCTATGTGATCATGCATCGAGGACTATGCATGTCATAAGTGTGGGGTGGGGGTATTATTTTATGAGTGTAACTGTATGAAAATATTTTCTCATTGTTTTTTATATGACTAGTTAGAAGTAATCTAGTTTAGAGTAGTAGACTTAAAAAAGAAAAAAAAAAGAAAAAATAAAAAAAATTAGAAAAAGCTCGATTTTTTCCCGATGATGGATCTCTTGGACAACTTTCTTTAGGGATTAAAGTTCGATTAAAAAAACCAAAAGATTTTCTTTGGTTTTTTAGGATAATTATGTGGTATCCTTTGGTTTTTCTTTGGACTCCGGTTCTTTTCCAAGGGTGTAGCTTGAACTAGGTATTTTATTTTTATTTATTTAGGAGTAGGATAGGAAGAATACTGAGTCTCTCTAAGGTACCTATTGACATGTTTGGTGCTGGCATATTAGGCTATGACATGCACTCTGTCTTCCTGTTATATTTGATTTGAAATATGACCCCCGAGTGAAATAAATAGCCTACTATGTGACGCCTTTTTCTCAGTTGTTCGACTTGTATGTCACCTAGTGCATTATTGCTTAAAAATTTCTAAACTATATGTGCTTTCTTGACTTGAGAGTTGAATAGAACCGTCTTGATTGAGTCATGTGCAATGTGTGTGTAAGGATCTGTGTTATTCTGTGCTATCCTGTGTAGTCTAGAACTTGCCTCGTGTGTTATAGAAGCTAAATCATTAAGTTGTTCTAGTCTAGGAGATGATGTGGGCACTTCTTTCTTGATCATAGAGGTTCTTGTCACTTACAAAGAGAATTTTCCCATTGCTAGCCCCATTGAGCCTATAGACCTTTTCTTTGGCACCCATACTACAAGCCGTATCCTTATTTTGTTATTAATTTGAGGTTGTTGAACCTTTACCTCCGAAGGCACTTAGTCGCTAAAATAAGTAAGGTGAGAGATTTGGGAAGTAGCTTTTGCGTGGAACCATGGAAGGGCCCATAAGGTGCACTAGAGTCGTGAAAAATACCACTAGCCGATGAACTTAATATATGGAGTGTGTGTAGAAAAACAAACAAAAAGAGAAAGAGAGAAAAGATAACTTCAAGAGGAAAAAAAAATAGACAAAAAATGTTGATACTCAAGAAGAAAAGAAAAAAAAGCGCACCTCCTAATCTTACTAATTCATGCTAGTGGAGATGTAAAAGTGCTTAATTGAAGAAAGGTCTATGTTTTGTATGGTTTGTGGAGAGTGAATTGGTTGAGAAGAAAACATGCTCGATTCAAAATCATATTTGAATGTGTGAACTATTTCTATATTCACTCTCTTGTTTGTTGGCGAGGGCACATGATCTCATGACAGATTAGTAATGTTCCGAACTTCTCTTGTTGGGTGAGTGCGCGAGTTGAGGGTACTTAGTGGTAACGATTCGGCTCTTGAGGTAGGGTGGTTGTGTATAGGTTGTTTGAACTGGTTGAATTGCATTGTGTATACTTGGGCATGTTTAAAACGGGAAGAATGTGAATTTCGTATGTTCATACTTGATTGCCGATATTGATTATGGTCAAAGGCAGAGTGTATGATTGAAAAATTGAATTTTTCCTCCATAGTTGATGTGTACGTTGTTGGGGTGTAGTTATAGTTCCATTGCTTGAGGACGAGTAAGAGTTAAAGTGTGGGGGTGTTGATATTCGGCTTAAAGTATATATATTTATATGCAAATTGCCTCACATTTACTCATGTTTCATAAATTTCATATGTGTAATGTAATAATTTATGCTAATTCGTGGTATTTTTATGTGTTGGAATCATACGAAGGCAATGTGGGACGAAGGTGCACGATTCGAAGAAAAAAGGGCACAAATGGAAAATTGGCATAGTGTAGTGCCCAGGCTAGTGTGGGGCGCTACCTGTGGCGCAGTTTCCAGGAACAAAAAATTTCCAGCGCCAGGGCTAGCCTCCCACGCTACCCTGGGAACTAGATGACGGGAACTTGTCCTATTTCATCGGGGACTTGGTTATTTCTACCCAAGGCGCCCCCAATGTTACACCCCATGTTTTCGTACGCAAATGTACGTTGTAAGTCAATTGATGTAAGCTCAGAAATGAGATCATCTTTGGAAGTATATAAATTAATTTATTATGTTAACTTGGAGGTTCCAAATATTTAATATCATGGACTGCAAGTACCAAGAGGGTTGGAAGGCTTAGAAGCTAAACCAATTTAAGCAAATAAGTTCTGTTGAAAGTCGACAAGTTGGGAATATTATAATATGTACTTTTGGGGTGAGACTAGGGTGACTAATATGTTAAGAAAATTATGTTATTATTTATATTAGTCGTATGATAGTAGTGTGTTATGTTTTGAAGTCAAGCGAGTTGTAGAAAAAAAGTCGATAAAAGTCATCACAAGTTACGTTCATAAGTTTTACTGAATATTTGGGTCAAATGTAACTGCGATTTTCTCCCTATATACTTATAGTTATGGGGTGTTACACAACATTAAATTGAATATCTATGAGTCTATTTTCTAATGCATTCATTTGTCAATACGATATTGGAGTAGAGAGATATGGGTGTTTTGGCGAGACTGCACATGCTGCTAGGTGACAAGTAGGTGTGTTACCTACTTGCTTAAATGAGAGCCCAAAAATGGGCCATTTCGGATCCTCCAGAGAGGAATTTTAAAGTCTTATTTTCTTCGTATATTAGACTGAAAATAGGGCATAATAACAAGACATAAGCTCTGCAAAAATCTTCCCAAATATTTCCCACAAACCCTAATTGATTTTCTCTCCCTTTCAAGTTCTAATTGGAGGTAAAAACCTAGAATTTGAAGAACTAATATAGGAGCTGAGTTATCCAAAAAATAAGGTAAGTTTACTTCTCTATTTCATCCATTTTTTCTGCTGTAAAATCATGGTAAATCGTTCTATACTTGTAAGAACTCACAGAATGGTGATTGGAAGCCTTGAGTTCGAGTTATTCACTTGTAGTGGACTGTTTTGTGTTGCTGTTGGGCTGCATATTTTAGTACTATTTTGTGGAGTATTGGATGAGTAAGGGTGTGGAGAAACACCACATAAATGAAGGGTGGTGGGCTGGCTGTTCGTCGTAACATTTTCGGGTCGTTGACACTACTACAGTGGTCGTTTTGTGTATGAAGAGATTGGGGGTGTGTTGGGCTGTTTTGTAGTATTATATGGTGTATATAAGACTGGAAAATAATGTATATATGTTGTTATTGTGTTCTTGTGTTGTTGGTGTTATCTTGAATTTGGAGGAAGTAAGAATTATAGGAGAGATGCTGCCCGTTTTAATACAAAATAAGCGTGTCGTTCATTGCGGGATAGTTGTACCTTTCGTAACTTAATGATAGTATTATTATCATTGTTGTAGTTTAAGGTGAAAAGAGGCGAGTTCAACCTGGAGATTGGAAATATTGTGATAAGGTATGTTAAGGTTAAACCTTTCTTTCATTTTGGCATGATCTAGTAACTACATGTGTTTGATAACGAGACATAAAGAGAAGTTCATATTCCTCAATTTATGTACATTTTCCTAGTCTCATAAGTTACAGCATTCTCCCTTATCGGGACTTCATATTCAGTTTAGTTTTGTCATCTTTCAGCCAAGAGAGCAGAGAGTCTATATGTATATAGTATTACAGTATTTTCACCAGCATCGAGCTATAATCGATGGGCAGGCCCCTATTGAGAAACCTCTGATCAGATGGTGAGTTACATACCGAGCCTACTGTGGCCGAGTGCCTATTAGAGAGCCTAGAATGGCCATACAGAGCCTAGTATGCCCGAGTGCCTACTACGGCAGAGCAGTTGCACATACCGTGCCTTATAAGGCCAGACAACTATTTTACTTACTATATTGAGAGAGTTGAGTCAGTATCAGCAATTAAGCATATCTTCAGATTGTCTTTAACTCCCACTTACTTTCAGTTATTATATTATCAGTTCAGTTTCAACTTTTAGTTATTCTGTTGCCTTACATACTTGGTACATTATTTTGTACTGACATCCCTTTCGCCGGGGACGCTGCATTTCATGCCTGTAGGCCCTCATTGGCAGCTGGACAGACCCTCCCAGTAGAGAGTCAAACATCAACTTGGTTGGTAAGCTCCACTTCCTCGGAGTTACCAGGTCTAGACCTTGGAGTCCATTTTTATATATACAGATTTGATAGGTAGGTCGAGGCGCTTTCCCAATCATGGTACAATTCAGTTATCTCTAGAGGCTTGTAGACGAGTCCTATATATTTTGTATAGCAGTAGATGTTCATGGTGGCTTCATCGGCCGACACAATTATATATATCAGCTTTTGGGTATGTTTACCCCTCATATGAGAGAGACGTTATTTTAAGATGATTCAGATCATGGCCTCATCGGCCTAAGTTGAGGGTTACCCCTCTAGAGTACACAGTTATAGAGTGGTATGCTCGGGCTGAGTATGGCATCGGGTGCTGGCCAAGCCTCTTCTGGTTTGGGGCGTGACAAACTTGGTATCAGAGCAGTTCTATCCTAGAGAGTCTACAAGCCGTGTCTAGTAGAGCCTTGTTTATAGATGTGTTCTGCACCACATTATATAAACAGGAAGCTACAAGGCATATAGGAGTCCATTACCCTTATTTCAAATCCAAATCATGCTATAAAGCTGAGTCATAAGAGTTCAAGCCAAGACTTATGTTTGCTAATGATATAGAGATTCTTTCAATTTAAAAATTACAGCTAGCCAGAGGGCTAATACAGCAACAGGTAAGGGCATTAGTAGAGAGAGAATTCTTGATGATGTGGCCCTGTTGAGGCCCTATTAGATCGTGCATACCATATGGTGCACTCTAGAATAGTACCGTCAGATATGAATACAAGAACGTTCCGAAATATCAGAAGACATGTAGTGGAATCCTAGAAGGGATAAATATTTACCTTACTATGACTCCCGCCCTTAGTAAAAAGAGAATATTAGACGACCCAAAGATCCACTGAGATGGAGCAAGGGGAGATAAAAATGAAAGAATGTTTTGTTGAAGTTTCAGAATAAGGTAATAAACAGAGATATTAGCAGAAGAATAAGAAGAGAGTAACTGAAGCATTACGACTAAGATGTGATAAAAGGGTGGTAACAGTAAATCGTAATACGATATGATGACAGAGTCTATAGTCAAGTGAATGAAAAGACAAGAGGTGGCAGGCCTTGAAACAATAAAAGAGTATAGGCCAAAAGTCATATCCTCATTTTGAGAAATGAGTTGGTGAGTCCAATGTGATTACCAGAACAAAAATTTAGACCCCTAGAGTAAGAGAAATCATCATGGGCTAGTGACAAGATAAACTGAACATCAATTAGGGATCGAATGATAGGATAATAGTCGACATCAAAAGAATTTCAAAGATCGCATTCCAGCAATAATAAAATGGACAACATAAGAATAACCTTTAAAGGTCATTCAAGAAGACACTCCGCCAAAGCAAAAACTTTGAGCAAAGTTAAGCTTAAGGGACTAAGTGTGCAAGTTACACTAGGCGTCACCCTTGTGCGTAAGGAATTCAGTTATCCCTAGTAGAGAAGGGTTACCACAAGGAGAGTAAGAGTCAGTGAAGACGTGAAAAAACGCCAAAGATGAAGAGGTAAATCATATATAGGTCAATCTTCATAGTATTAATTTCTAGTATTCCCCTAAAGGGGGGAAGACGGTGTGATATGGTAGTAATCGGAGTTATGTAGTTCAAGTAACTATAGAATAGTAAAGAAAAAATGTGGTAAAAGGAGAAAGGAATGAGATTGCATTTATTCAGATTCTATATATATGTTACGACTCCAGAACATTATTCAAGCACGATGTCGGAAGAGGCAGTAAAGGTTCCCACACCAGATGTTATTGATAAATAATGTGCGAATGAAAATTTGATACATTAGGAGCCAGTGCAGAAGGTAAGTTAAGACAAAATACATAACCCAAGAGAGGTTACATAGAATATAAATATGAGCATGTATTGACGAGTAGTTAGTAGTTGATTCAGAAAGAGCTTGGTTATGGCTAGAAAAGAGGTCTCAGATAAATTAGTAGATCATGCAAGATAAATGTAGTGAAACCCAACATAGGAAATTCAGTCTCTCAGATATGACACCCTAATCTTCGAGAAATATTCAGATAGGAGTTGGGGTAGTAGAAGGTACAATATAAGTGTTACATAAATAATAGAGGGTACCACTAGGGAGACAACTGAAATTTTAATTCATAAGCAACCCTACGAGCACAAGGGCGCGAAGGTAAGTAAATAAGGATAGTTATAGGCGAGTAAGAACAGCAGAAATACCGTGGGTATACAATATAATAAGCTCGCAGCTTTACAAGAGTCAGAGGGTCTTCCCTAAGCACCGCAACGAAAGACTAGCTGAGGAAATAAGGAAGAAGGCTTCAACATAAGCATAGTGACCTAAAGAAGAAATGGTCTTGTAACAATAGTCTCACTATAATATTGTATGCACTCCATAAGAAAGTTGCACCTATCGTGGCTTAGGAAGGGGAAGTAAAATCCAAAGTAATATTCGAGATCATATGGGTTGCACGAAATTCTAATAGGAGTGGGCACTAAGATAAGTCAAGTATTCATGCAACAAGTGGCAGAACGACTAGGAAAATTAATTGCTTACTTTTTAAAGAAGTTTGAGAAGGCGCGAAAGGAATTATTCGATCAATGACCCAGAGTTAGTTACGTTATGAACACACTTAAGATTTCGGGGTATTATTCGTGCACATATATGTTGACATTCCTCAACTATAGGAAACTTTGGTATAAGTTAAAAGAAAGAATTAAGTCCACCTCACGGACAAAAGCTTGAATTTCTAGAAGGTTATATCATGGATGTTCCATAGCGTCCACAAGGGGCTAAAGTAATAACTAATACCCTGAGTCGTAGATCAGAAGATAAATTAAACCTACTTAAAGGCTGAGATAGAAGAGGAAACTAAAGAGTTACATCAGCTAAATGAACTAGGAGCTGATTATTAGACCCCAATGAGTATAGAAATCGTGATTCAGAACATTGTAGAAGCACTCTAATTATCAGAGGTACAAAAGAGATAGTATAATGGCCATATTCTATAATGTCTCTACGATAAATCTAGTTAGAACAATACCAAATTCATGAGAAGTCAGTATGAAGCCTTCACCGGACAGTGTATGCACACGAGGTGCAAGTATTATAGTAGAGCTTTAACGCGTGGATGTGAATTTCACCTATGTGGAAGGGAGGTTATGAAAGAGATAGAATATACGATGCAAGATTTAAAGGTAAGTAAGGTATAAGTGAAGAAGTTACGAGATGCCCAAGTACAGAAGGTTACGAATAATCCAGATATCGGATAGAGGGCTAGAAGCATCGTAATTCTGTATCAAGAAATGATAGTGTTGTCGTCAGTGGCATATCTTCTAGGCTATGGTTTCCAGGTACAGAGAGGTCTAGTTAAGAGAGTAAAGAAGAGTTAGAGACGATATGATGTTTCGCTTGGGGTTCTAGAACAACATAAGGAAATCTATGGCGCTAGCAAGTTAAAGGAAGGTTGTGAGTAGTATAAATAGATATATGTAGGTCGCAAGCTAAAGTATGGTAGAGCGATAAGGTTTTAGGTAGACAGGAGTAAGGATAAAAAAAAGGTGATTAAGAAAGTGATGAGAGTAGGTAAAGCCTTAGGATTAAGCCCATCAGAAGAAGAGAGCTGAAGGCTTCTGTAAGTTATAGAATCCTCTGTATAGCCTAAACGAACTTGGAGGAGTTTAAGACTATGAACATTTAGAAGAGATGGAATGCTGCCCTGGTAGGAGAATAAAAGGTGTAATTGTGATAAATGTTAAGAGGATGACATTTAGGTTTTTGATTGAGTAATTACTCAAAGAGAAGGGATTTCATGAATTGCATGAGATTAGAATACCCCTATAAGGTGAATCACATTGGGATGCTATGAAATACGGTTATTGAAGTATAGTATTGACCCTAAGTGGATCAGGCAAATAACTACAGATGTTCCCCGATGAGACGTGAGCCTTAGTAACAATATATTACATAAGAGATTCAACTTATCAGTGGTAGATTAAGATCAACATTAAGGTGAATAAAAAATAGTTGGACATAATTTTCAAAGTACGAGATGAGATTTGTGTGTCATTCTTAAGATGAAAAATAATGAGAAAGCATTAAAGGACTTAGATTTATATATATAAGATAAGCGGCGAGAGAGTAACTTGGAGTTTGTTAGCAGACCTTGTCCATAATAAATCAAAGTAAGTGTTGTGGTATAGTATAAGCTTCCTAGATATATTAAAGCCATAAGCATATCCAACTGAGGCTATGAAACAAGATATAATCATAGTCGTAAGTTTGACAAAGTACCGAGCGAAAAACTTCAGTACACCTATAGATTCCCAGAGGGACAACTTATCATAGTTATGTATATGTTCACAAAGTGAGGCCTAGATATTGGCTAAAATATAAAGAAAAAAGGAGAGAAGAGTCACATAGGCGCACATATATAGATAGAGTCATACAGGCTGCATGACATAAGATAGTAACAATTACGAGATTGGAAGAATTCAGACCACAAGTCGTGGTGTGAGAAAGAGACCTAAAGAGGGGAATGCCTTGGCCTTTGGATTTATTCATAGAACATTTGCCTAAATGGAAACGGTAGCAATGAAGTATTTGTAAGAGCTATAGGTTATGAGGCTGATAAGTACATCAGTCAACATTCGAGGACGAATGTTCCAAAGGGGGGAATGATGTTACACCCCATGTTTTCATACGTAAATGTACATCGTAAGTCAATTGATGTAAGCTCAGAAAGATTATATTTAGAAGTACATAAAGTAAGTTATAATGTTAACTTGAAGGTTACAAATATTTAATATCATGGACTGCAAGTACCAAGAGGGTTGGAAGGCTTAGAAGCTAAACCAATTGAAGAAATTAAGTTCTGTCGAAAGTCGACAAGTTGGGAATGTTATAACATGTACTTTTGGGGTGAGACTAGGGTGATTAACATGATAAGAATATTATGTTATGATTTATATTCGTCGTATTATAGTCGTGTGTTATATTTTGAAGTCAAGCGAGTTGTAGAACAAAAGTCGATGAAAGTCATCACAAGTTACGTTCATAAGTTTTACTGAAAATTTGGGTCAAGTGTAACTACAATTTTCTCCATATATACTTATATTTATGGGGTGTTCCACCCACCAAATTGAATATGTATGAGTCTATTTTCTAATGCATTAAACCATTTTTCAATATGATATCGTAGTAGAGAGATATGGGCATTTTTGCGAGACTGCACATGCTGCTAGGTGACAAGTAGAGGTGTCACCTACTTGCTTAAATGAGAGCCCAAAAATGGGCCATTTCGTGTCATACAAAGAGGACTTTTAAAGGCCTATTTTCTTCATATATTAGACTGAAAATAGGGCATAATAACCAGACATAAGCTCTGAAAAAATCCTCCCAAAACTTTCCCGCAAACCCTAATTGATTTTCTCTCCCTTTCAAGTTCTAATTGGAGGTAAAAACCTAGAGTTTGAAGAACCAAGATAGGAGCTGAGTTATCCAAAAAATAAGGTAAGTTTACTGCTGTATTTCATCCATTTTTTATTCTATAAAATCATGGTTAATCGTTCTATACTTGTAAGAACTCACGGGACAGTAATTGGAAGCCGTGAATTCGAGTTATTCACTTGTAGCAGACTGTTTTGTGGACTATTTTGTGTTGCTGTTGGGATGCATGTTTTAGTACTGATTTTTGGAGTATTGGAGGAGGAAGGGTGTGTAGAAAAACCACATAAATTAAGGGTTGTGGGCTGGTCGTTCATCATAACACTCGGGTCGTTTGACACTACTATGGTGGTCGTTTTGTGTATGAAGAGATTGGTGTGTGTTGGGATGTTTTGTAGTATTTTATGCTGTATATAAGGATGGAAAATAATGTATATATGTTATTGTTGTTGTGTTATTGTGTTGTTTTTGTTATCTTGAATTTGGAGGAAGTAAGAATTATAGGAGAGATGCTGCCCGTTTTAATACAAAATAAGCGTGTCGTTCGTTGTGGGATAGTTGTACCTTTCGTAACTTAATGATAGTATTATTACCGTTGTTGTAGAATAAGGTGCGAAGAGGCGAGTTCAACCTGGTGATTGGTAATATTGTGATAAGGTATGTTAAGTCTAAACCTTTCTTTCATTTTGGCATGATCCAGTAACTACATGTGTTTGATAACGAGACATAAAGAGAAGTTCATATTCCTGAATGTATGTACATTTTCCTAGTATCATAAGTTACAACATTCTCCTTTATCGGGACTTCATATTCAATTTAGTTTTGTATTCTTTCAGCCAAGAGAGCAGAGAGTCTATATATATACAGTATAACAATATTTTCACCACTATCGAGCTATAATCGATGGGCAGGGCCCTATTGGGAAACCTCTGATCAGATGGTGAGTTACATACCGAGCCTACTGTGGCCGAGCGCCTAAGAGCGAGCCCAGAATGGCCGAGATACAAATCCTAGTATGGCCGAGCGCCTATGAGCGAGCCTACTACGGTAGAGCAGTTACACATACCGAGCCTTATAAGACCGGACAATTATTTTACTTACTATATTGAGAGAGTTGAGTCAGTATCAGCAGGTAAGCATATCTTCAGATTATCTTTGACTCCTAGTTACTTTAGATTATTATATTATCAGTTTAGTTTCATCTTTCAGTTATTCTGTTGCCTTACATACTCGGTACATTATTTTGTACTAACACCACTTTCGCCGGGACGCTGCATTTCATGCCTGCAGGTCCTCATTGACAGTTTGACAGACCCTCCCAGCAAACACAGTCAAACATCAACTTTGGTTGGTAAACTCCACTTCCTCGAAGTTACCAGGTCTAGACCTTGGATTCCATTTTTATATATATAGATTTGATGGGTAGGTCGAGGCCCTGTCCCGACCCTGGTACAGTTCAGTTATCTCTAGAGGCTTGTAGACGAGTCCTGTATATTTTGTATAGTAGTAGATGTTCATGGCGGCTTCGTCGGCCTGCACAATTATATATATCAGCTTTTGGGTATGTTTACCCCTCATATGAGAGAGACGTTATTTTCAGATGATTCAGAATATGGCCTCATCGACCTAAGTTTAGGGTTACCCCTCTAGAGTTCACAGTTACAGAGTGGTACGCTTGGGCCGAGTATGGAACTGGGTGCCGGGCACGCCTCTTCAGGTTTGGGGAATGACACCCAACTCGTATAAAAGAATTCTTAACCTATTTTTTCTTGGGGGGGGGGACTCCACTTTGATAGAAAAACACAAGTACGGTACACTCAGGAGCATATAATTCATTGATTTATCCATCCTTCATCTAGTAATCATAGCTTTTATGTTTGAAAATGATATTTTGATTATTGTGATGAACATGAGTGGCTAAGAGCCTCATTATTCTGGGGTTATAGGTTGTTCTAGACTATTGTAAATTGACAGTTGATTGTTTTTCTTGACTTTATCATATTAATTTGTTTATTTAATCTTGCACTCAATTATTCTATTGCATAGCTTACAATAGAGTACTATCTACGAATTTATAGTTGAACTCGAAAGCGAAAACTATAAATTACATAGAGGATAATAGAGTAAGTTCTTGAATTCGGGCATAGGAGAATAGATTCATGATTAGGATAGACATATTCTAGTTGCCTTACTTGCTTATTTTTGCAGGAAATATACATCCATTCTTGTCAAATAATTTTATAGACATATAGTCTTATGTTGGCTTAAATAGGCGAGCGAAGCGTTGAAAGAACTTCGCGAGCATAATAAACCCTGCTAATCAAAAAATTAAATAATTCATGTGATTACATCAACCCGAAAAACCCAATATGAGAGACGTTAATCCCATAACCTCGTAATATCCCCATCTCATTGAATTTTTGCGAAGTGTTTGTTTGATCTACTTGTGATATTATTTTCTTGCTTGCTTATTAGTTCGTAGTGATTTAGTTATAAAAATCACAATCATATTCTTCACACTCACTTTAGCATTAAATATTGTATACGGTAAAATCGGGGAAGGCTGATTTTAAGGCTTCTACAGCGTTCCGAGCCTCAACCTCGCTTGTATCAGAGCATAATCCGAAGTTCAACCCCAAGGTGCATTCCTCGAGGAAGTATTCCGAGGGGTTGATATACCTCGAGGCAGGGTAAAGATTGAAGACCGTCATAAGAAGGCAGAAAATTACCAAGGGCACGTGGCTATAGCTGATAACGCCTGCAAAGATAGTACAAGTCCTTACCAGACCATTAAATAGCTGTACCAGCTGTATTTCATTGTAATAACTATACATATACCATGTTGGAATTCCCCATCCTATATAAAGGGTACCCTTGTCATTTTGTAAGGGGGATGATATTCAATACTAGAACAAGAACATTCTCTGCTCTTTAACTCAAACATTCTCTACAATTGTTCCATTGATTTATTGCTTTCTATTCATTGTGTTCATTGATTGTTCTTCACTTATTGCTCATTATTGATCATAAAGAGTCCATCTTCGAGGCCCTCAATACTGTTATATCTTCATCGACCGCCCTCTGTCAAGCATTCGAGCTCGACTTCGAGGCCCCATTTTCGACCAGCTCGAGACCCCGTCTCATAACTGCTCGGTTAGCACAATTCCATTATCCTTTGCTCTTATCTAATTTTTCTTACCTCTCACTTAGAATCTATTGCCTAAACAACTAGTATTAAAATAGATCACATATTTTTAGAACCACAAAAACCAAATATAATTGTAATTATCATTTTCACCGTAAACAGTTTGGCGCCCACAGTGGGGCTAAAAATAATAGTGATTGTTTTAGTGCTGGTTTTCTAAAAACACAAGTTATTCGTTACACTTGTTCTTGTCTAAGAATCTTCAATTTCAGGTCAGAAAATGTCTAACTCAGTGAATGCACATGAAAATGGTCCTGAGGATCATGGAGAGAACGGTGCAGTTGCTTCAGGCGTCGGTGTTCTACCACAAAACCCTAAAGGGGCACCATTACGAATCCCTATAGATGAAGGTTCATGAAACGCTCTGCATTTCAATATAAGCTCCCGTATAGATGGAAGTTTTCGCGGAGAAGACCGATACGAAGCGCAGATAACTCCCGCTTGAAAAGAAGCGGCCCAATTGATCAACAAAGGGCGTCTTCAAGAATTTCTCGATGATCGAGCCAAGAACCACTTCCGAGAAAGAGAATCGAAGAGGAAGAATGGGTCAGAAGAACCCCAGCACACCATTCATGTGATTATTAGAGAAACCGATGTCCCGCGAGGACCCATGTTCAAACGGGCCAAAGTGTCCCTCGCAACGGAAGAGCGAACTCAAAGTTATATACTTGGGGGATATCAAGTTTCTTGTCATCGAGGGTAACGCGAGATAAAACGCGCTGCTTGGAAGGCCATGGATACACGACATGAGGGAGGTACCATCGACTATCCATCAGATGTTGAAGATCCCAACTAAATATGGCGTAAAACTGGTGTATGGAGAGCAACACGCAACAAAGGAAATGTTCGTAGTACACGACATGGCGCCGACGCCCATATACTCCACCTCGGAAGGGGTCAGAAGATAAACTGGTCCCGAGGATAATGAAGAAGACTTCCTCACTCCTCGAACCTTCATTTTCCCCGAAGAATCGGACGCAACAAAATCAACGTTCGAAAAACTGGAGCAAGCTGTTTTGATGGAACATCTCCCAAATCGAAACGTATACCTGGGAACGGGATTAACCCCCGAACTCAGGAAGAAACTCATTCAATTTCTTATTAAAAATATTGATTGCTTTTCTTGGTCCCACTTAGACATGATCCCCAAAATCGAGGGACGATACCGGTGCCTAACCGAATGAACCCAGTCAAGCGAACCTGATTTGCCTTTCCTATCCCACGCGTTACCCCGTTATTTCAATATACATAATTCTTGTGAAATAGCCATTTATAACTTAAGCATAAACTTACGACTTGAATTCATTTCTACTTTTTATCATTTCCAACATATGAAACCAAATACTTACAAAATACATACAACATTTACAATGTAGACCACGATTCCGAACCGTACCATTACTTATCCAGAATACATATGTACACTACCCACATTGTGTCTACGAAGCCTCTACGAATACTAGAACATAACATTACCTACCAGCAACCAAGGCCCCGGCTATACCTTACAATACACAATAAACTCAAAAGGAGGTGGCATGAACCACACATGGCCCCGAGAGGAAGTGGGGCTCACCAATGCAGCTGGCGGAATGGAGAGGAGGCACTACGGTCGGTGGGCTGAATTACCTACTATGGAACCACCTACAATCATCATAAGAATGTAGCGCCCTCGACAAAAGGGACCTCAGGACATTTGAATTGTACTGGTATGTATGAACAAACTTTTCTCTAAGTAAGATTAGCAATGCACATATAAGAGAACGTAATAGAATCAGCAAGCATTGCACAGAAACAGAAACAATCAAAATCACAAGTTCCACATATTCCCCTTTTTCTTTTCCAACAACACAATATTCACAGAGAATTTCATCGTAAGGACACAACCTTAGTACAACCAATCACCCATATGATATCAAGTCACAACAGATCATTGCCCAAAACACGAGTCAAAATAAGACATTTCCACAATCAGTGTAGTATGACTGAATCAACCACAATTCTTGTTTATCATATCATTTCACAACTCTTAGCACTTAATCATATTCACATACTTGATTTCGCAACCAATCATTCATACCGGCACATTAGGGTACTTAACCAACCTTACACATGGCAAAACATTCACAAGTAAATCACCTTTCCACAATTCCGAATAGCAAATACATGAATTTCAGCTAGACAGTCAGAGAGTAGGGCATCATGCCTCAACATATTTAGAACACCCAATTTGCACATACTCAGACAATTAACAAGGAACAAATCAAACAATACACAACCAAGAGGCAGTAATAGAACCAATCAATCAATGCACGTGGAAAGAAACAACCAAAATCAACAAGTTTCACAATCTCTCCTTTTCCCCTTTCAACATCACCATATTCAAGAGTTTCATAGATTTTCATTTCAATAGTGATAATGATCACATTCCATCCTTATTACCTTGGCCACCCTTATTACCTCGACCACCCTTATTACCTCGGCAACCCTTATCACCACAACCCATCATCCTTATTACTTCGTGTTGCGGCGCGCAACCCGACCCCGCCTGACAATTTAAATTCATTACAACAACGACAAACAATTACATCACAAGAATCATCATTTCAAGGAACACAAGTTCATACCAACAATTCGTTTATTTGGGCCCATGGAACCATAGTTCTCACCAAGCAGTAATTCATATACACGGTGTTGCCATAATCGTTCAACTCATTTACATCATTTCATAATACCCTTTTTCATTAATTTCCACGCACAGGTTTTAGTCATTATATACATTCCCACACTTGGGCACATTCTCATTCTTTCATTCATCAACACATACTTTCATATTGATACCCTCGAGCATTTACGAGCTTTGCACATAATAAGATAGGCACATCAAAACACTTTTCACAATCTCATATAGCATGGTAGTATCGCAATCAACTAGGACAATCAGAGAATAGAATCGTACGTCTCAACACATTTGAACAATCAATTCACATATTTTCAAATAAGGTACACATACCGTATGCTCGGACCCAACAAGAGGATTCTACAAAGGTTAAAGTTAGCCATACATACCTCAAATCGGGATTTTTCCTTAATTTCTATCTCAAATCACCGGACCTTCTAGGACTTTCAATCTAATTCACAATGTGGCACATTTAAAATTAGAATTAGGAATCATGAATATGTCCTGAACTCATTTGAGCTTTCTATCAAACACTAGGTGTTCCTTTAGATTGCATGATCCCTGTTCAGTGAAGAATTACTCTAATCTACTCTCTTTTACTAGATTATGGAAGATTTGATATATGCATGCAAGACTCTTAACCCCATCTCCAAGAACTAACCTATGTGTGTTTCATTTCAACTAGAATCTGAGCATTAAGGGTAATGGGGTGGAAGCTTACCTCTTATGGTGAAGAAATTTGTGTCCTGCTTGATTAGTTCCAAGCTTGAGTGATGAACGAGGATCAATTTGATGAAGTTGGGGACTTTCTCTCTCTAGAACTCACTCTTGCTTCTCTCTATATTATCAGATGGTCGTTAAAAATGAGGGGGAATGGGTTATATATGGGTCTGGGGTCGGGTTATAAAGATAGAAAAATGGATAGTCCAACATTTCGGACCTGACTTTATCCAGGCTTTATCTAACTAAAGCTTGGTCTGGCCTAGATTTATCCAGGATTTATCTACCTAAAGCCTGGTCTGGCTTGGCTTTACCAGGCTTTATCTACCTAAATCCTGGTCTAGTTGCGACGAAAAATTTTCAACTCCTCAGCGCATCGTTCAATCCCAAAATTCCGGAAGTACAATGTATTACCTACCTTGACACCACAAAACCTTAAATTACATAGTGAAGTTTTATTTTATTTTTTCCGAGACCCTACATTCTCCCCCGCTTAGGATCTTTCATCCCCGAATGAGGATCAAGGATTCACTAAGTTTTGAATATTATATATGCCAACCCCCAAATTTAAACAACTCCCAAATTTTTTTTTGAAAATTTCGCCTGAGTTTCCTTTATAAATAGGCCTATCCACCTGTCAGAGATCCCCCTAAATACATTTCAACGAATTCCACATAAATTAGTTACTTCAACAAATTCCACATAATTCAGTTACTTCAACGAATTCCACATAATTCAGTTACTTCAACAATTCCTACGTAATTCATTTACTTCAACGGATTCCACATAATTCAGTTACTTCAACAAATTCCACATAATTCAGTTAACACAAAAACACACAAATGTAGTACAAATTAAGGATTCATAAGACAACAGGGGATTAGGGGATAGGGGTGGGTCTACACAATATGACATGTAATGCAATTATTTAGAGGTAATCAACTTCATAAACGACTACCTGATATCCAAACAAATGGGGGTATTCCTTTTTCATTTTATTCTCTGCTTCCCATGTGGATTCCTCGACTTACAAGATTCGCCATAACACATTCACGGAAACAATCCCAACCCCTGAACTTATCTAACAAAGATGACATCTAGATACCTCACATAAGCTAACTATCCATTAACTTTACCTTCAATAACTTCCACCGGGATGACACACAAAGGATCTCCAACTACCTTCTTAGACGTAGACATATGAAAACACAAAATATATGAGGAGAAGCTATGGGGAAACATCATACTCCTATTGCAGCCTAGTGGGAATGCGCTTATGTACCCATCCATTATCAATTCACATAACATCTCCAGGGGAAAAATATTGAGAATAACATGTTCACCCTCCTAAATTATAAATCTCTACGCGAACACCCAAACTAAACCTGTGGTGACCTTTAACGATTTCTCTAGGATGT
>ML309854.1:0-21877 GCA_005239505.1 Nicotiana paniculata | reverse complement strand
TTTATTTATTTATTTATTTTATTATTTCCAGAATTGTTTTACAAATACAGAGAGTTAACAACAGTGACAAAGTTCCTGAACCAAAAAATTACGATGCCTCCAGCAAGTCCAATAGCAGGGACACCAAACATGTCAGTGAAAAGAAAGGTATCTCTAATCTCTGCATGGTTAGCCATTTTTGTTTCCAGTAGGGCAACCATGCAAGGGTTGTGTGTGTGGAAGAGTTCTCGAAAATTTCTCCTAAAGTAGTTGTTATTAGCAACACATATATTCCAGACAACTAAATTGTTAGGGCTATTCATTTGAACTAGGTAGGGGGGTCTTCTTGCAGTATTTCGGTGTGTATCCTCAGAGATGGACTATCACTACGAAATTCCATGTTGCTTCTAGAAGGGGACACCAGATTGTTATGGAGCATTTGTAGAGGGCTACTGGACATTTGAATATGTACTTCTTCTCCTCCATCTCCTGAAAAAGCATGAGAGATGCTTCTCTGATGCTTGAAATTTCAGGAACGATCCCCTGTGTAGAGGAACTATTATTTCCTCTATTAACTCGTCTTCCATCTCTTGTTCCTCTTGTTCTGACTCGTTGGGAGGGGGTGGTTGCTGGTGATGGATGCCGAGTGGTCTTGGGTGATGCTGGGGGATAGGTTTCCATGGGAAGTATGTGAGTTGGTAGATTAGGTTCATGTTATTGAGTGGATTGAAGTGGTGTGGGAGGTTCCAGTAGTCTTGCAAGTTGTTGAAAAGTGTTGGAGCCATAGTGGGTGCTAGAGGATTGATTTACGTTGGCCATCCACATGTGGTTGATATAGTTCTCCAGGACAAGGTTCATTCCTTCGAAGATGAGTTTGGCTAGGAAATTCGAATTTCGAAGAACAATCCATACTTCCTGGTCGTTGATGGTCATAGGGAAGAAGGCTGATGTCCTCGACTACCTTGTTCGATCCAAGACATTGGGTCTTGGTTTGGAGGGAGTGATGGTGATACATAAGTGGGCGGGCGGAAGGGTATTTGCATGAAAGATTGAGTACTCCCTTACTTCTTCAAGAACCTTAAAATTGGTCTTTTGTACATTTTTGAGATGTTGTGCTTTATCAATGAGTAATATTATTGAACTAAGCTTTTGGCAAGAGATTGTTCTTTATGACCGACACAAAAAGATGCAACTCTTAAATGTTTTGCAATTAGAAAATTTATTTGAAAAAATCTTTTGATCCTCCAATGTTTCTCAAAGTTGTTGTAACTAAAGAAAAGCACAACTTTGAGAAAGAAACTAAAAATTTTGAAAAGAAAAAACTTTGTTTTTATGGAAACAACTTTGATAGACAAACGTCAAGGTTTTCTAACTATTATCAGTTTAGCGAAATTCTTAATGCAACAATTATCATATACCATTTATAAAGTGGGAGGGGAAAGTAAAAAACGAAGGCAAAGATACTCTAAACATAAAGAAGACAAGTTATGTTTTGAAATTTATTGAATATATACAAATTCTAAATTTAATATATGATTACTAACACTTCAAAGTCGTAGTAGAATTAGAACCCTATAAAATTCAAATTCTGGACCTAACCTTATAAACATATAGTCATAGTGAAGAATATGACAAAGTGTAATGAAACAATAAAAGAAGAGGAACAATATTGCAGAGAAAGAGATAGGTAGAATTCTTATTGAATTTTGGGATGATTTGCAATGGAATAGAACCCTTCTATTTATAGGAAAAGAATGACTTAGCCACCAAGTAAAATCCATAAGATCTCTCCAAAATATAGACATTCACCTTAAATAGAGTTATATTTATAACAACCCCCCGTGAATGTCTATTCAACAAATAATGTGTCTCGTTAAAACATTACCTAAAATAAAACCCAATGGGAAAAAATTCTAGAAAAGGAAAAAGAGTACACATGTTTAAAAATGTGCATTTTGGTTGCCTCATTAAAAAACTTGCAAGGAAAACCCAGTGGAACAAAACCTTGTAAGGAAAAAAGAGTGCAACACGCATTAACTCCCCCTGATGAGAGCATCAATTCACATCCTTGAGCCTCCGCATCCCAATCTTGTACACTAGATTCTTGAAGGTTAACGTCGGTAGAGATTTTGTGAACAAATCAGCCATATTATCACTTGAACGAATCTGTTGCACATTGATATCACCATTCTTTTGAAGATCATGTGTGAAAATAACTTTGGTGAAATATGTTTTGTCCTATCTCCTTTTATGAATCCTCTCTTCATTGGGCTATGCATGTTGCATTATCATCATACAAGATCGAGGGTAGTTTGTCAGACATCAAACCACATTTGTCTCGAATAAGATGTATTATAGACCTCAACCACACACATTCTCGACTTGTTTCATGAATAGCAATTATCACAGCATGATTAGATGAAGTAGCCACAAAAATTTCTTAGTCGATCGTCAAGATATGACAATGTCTCCACATGTAAACACATAGCTTATTTGAGATCGAGCCTTGTGTGGGTCAGATAAATACCCAGCATCGGCATAACCAACAAGATCGGGACTGCAATTATTGCCATAAAATAATCTCATATCGGTAGTTCCTTTTAGATACCGTAATATATGTTTGATTCCATTCCAATGTCTCCTTGTAGGAGCAAAGTTATATCTTGCTAAGACATTAACTGAAAAAGTTATGTCAAGCCTTGTAGTGTTAGCAAGATACGTTAGTGCACCAATTGCGCTAAGATATGCTACTTCAGAACCAAGTATTTCTTCATTCTCTTCTTGAGGTAGGAATGGATATTCACATCAAGTTATCGAACAACCATCACAGTACTTTATGGATGTGCTCCATCCATGTAAAACTGTTTCAGTACCTTTTCTATGTAGGCGGACTGATGAACAAGAATTCCGTTTGCCAAATGTTCAATTTGCAAACCAAGACATGATTTTGTCTTTCCGAGATCTTTCATCTTGAATTCCTTCTTTAAATAATCAATTGTCTTTTGGAGTTCTATAGGTTCCAATAAGGTTTATGTCATCAACATATACAGCAAGTACAACTAATTTTTATGTTGTATTCTTCATAAAAACACATGAACAAATGATAGCATTTATATAACCTTCCTTTAATAAATACTCACTAAGACGATTATACTACATACGTCCTGATTGTTTTAAATCATACAAAGATCTTTGCAATTTTATTAAAAATATTTTCCAGGACTTTGAATTATGCGTGTTAGGAATTTTAAATCCCTGGGTAATTTTCATGTATATCTCATTATCAAGTGAGCCATAAAGGTAGACAGTAACCACATCCATTAAATGCATGTCAAGCTTTTCATGAACATCAAAACTAATGAGATAACGGAATGTTATAGCATCCATAACGGGTGAATATGTCTCTTCATAATCGACACCAGGCCTTTGTGAAAATCCTTGTGCAACAAGGCGTGCCTTATATCTTTGTACCTCAATTTTCTCATTACTCTTGCTTACAAAGACCCATTTATAGCCATCGGGCTTAACACCACTAGGTGTTTGGACTACAGGTCCAAAAACTAACGTTTTGTAAGTGAATTCAACTTTGATTGGATTGTTTCTTGCCATTTTGGCCAATCACATCTTTGTCGACATTCTCCAACAGATTGAGGTTCAAGATCCTCACTATCTTGCATAATGTTAGATGTAATATTATAGGCAAAGACATAATCCACCACTATATCCACTCGATTCAAATTTGTCTCAATATCGATTGCATTTATTGCTAGTTCCTTATTTTATTGAGTCTCGGGCTCAGTGGTTTCCTCATGAATCTCAGAATTTGTTAAATCATGAATTTCTTTACAAGATTCTTTTTTAGTGTCATTTTGATCATTTATTTTCTTTTTTCTATGATTTCGATCTTTGGAATCCAATAGTCTGCCACGTTTTAGGAGTGCTTTTGACTTATTAGCTATGACACTAGAGGATTGTCCAACAGGGACATCAATACGGATTGAAATATTCTCTGCAGGTATATGTGATTTCGGTATCCTTTTCAAATTCGTAAATGCGTCTAGCATTTAATTTGCTATTCTCTGCAAATGGATAATTTTTTGCACCTTTTTTTCACAAATAGAGGTACATGGATCAAGATGAGACAATGATGGGTTTTTCACAAAATTTTCCGTTTGGTTTCACCAATTTCTCCCTCTAATTTTGGGAAAAGTGTCTCATCGAATCGAAAATTTGCTAATCGAGCAGTGAATAAATCCCTCGTTAATGTTTCAAGACAGCGAATAATGGACGGCGATTCAAACCCAACATATATTCCTAACCTTCTTTGGGGACCCATTTTGGTGCGATATGGCGGTGCTATAAGCACATATACTGCGCATCCAAAAATTCTTAAATGGGATATATTAGGTTCATGACCCAAAACTAATTGTAAAGGGAAATATTTATGATAATTTATCAGTCTGAGACGAACTAGCATTGCTGCATGCAAAATGGCGTGACCCCAAACAGAAGTGGGCAATCTCGTTTTCATGAGTAACAATCTTTCTATCAATTACAGACGTTTAATTAAAGACTCTGCAAGGCCATTTTGAGTGTGAACATGAGCTACATGATGTTTCACTTTTATCCCAATCGATAAGCAATAATCATTAAATGCTTTAGATGAAAACTCAACAACATTATCAAGTCTAATAGACTTAATTGGATTATCGGGATATTGTGTCTGTAATCGAATTATTTGTGCCATTAATTTTGCAAACGCGAGGTTTCAAGATGAAAATAGGCACACACGAGACCATCTAAAAGATGCGTCTATTAAGACCATAAAATATTTAAACGGCCCACTATGTGGGTGAATATGTCCACAAATATCCCCTTGTATCCGTCCCAAAAACGCAGGGGACTCAGTCCCAACCTTTGTTGGTGATAGTCTAATAATTAACTTGCCTTGATAACAAGAAGTGCAAGAAAATTCATTATTTAAAAGAATCTTTAAATTCTTTAATGGATGCCCATTTGAGTTTTCTATAATTCATCTCATCATAATTTTTTCCAAGATGTCCCGATCGATCATGCCAAAGTACAAAAGTATTGGAACCAATAACCTTTTGGTTTACGGTAGAATGTGCCTCAATTACACTAATTCTTGTCAATACATGCCACAAGATAAAGATGAAAACTTCTCAATAACCCTCTTTGGCCAGAGACATTCTTGGTAATGTTGAGATATAAAAGATTATTTTCATCTATTGTCTCAATATGATATCCATTTCGACGGATATCTTTAAAACTCAACAAGTTCCTCTTGGACTTGGAGGAGAACATTGCATTCTCCATGATAAGTATTGTTATCTTAAGCAGAGTTATAATAGCTCTTCCATAACCTTCAATTAAATTACTACTACCATAAATTGTAGTAACATCTGTCTTACACATACTTAAATGAGAGAAATATTTCTTCTCTTTGAATATTGTATGTGTCGTACATGAATCAACTAAACAAATATTTTTACAATTGAACTTTGATCTAAGTTTGCTTTGTGGAATATCCATATTTGTTTCTCATGGTTTGACATACAAAAATAAATATATGAATAAATATTAGTATTTTCAGAGAAGAAAAAAATAAAAGTTAAGCCAATGATTTAATAATGACCCTTTTCATTCAATTTCTAACAAACTCTAGTTATGATATAAACAATTACATAGCTAAATATAAATGCAAATATAAGTATATGCATCAAGCTACGTTTCTTCTGTATTTTCATTTGAACGTATATCAATAACTAATAAAATAAATATAATATAAAAATATATATAGTGGACCAACTAAAAACACTTAGACATTATACTGGACTCTATATCATGCACGTAACTAACAATGGTTTTGTTCCATTTCTTTGGCAGACACTTTTTTATCGGACAAAAACATTAGATTTGGGAAAAGCGATGAGAACTATTAGCTAAAGTTTAACTTGAAAATTATTTGATGGTTTATCAAGTGTATAATTGGAGCCTCTGTAGCTAATATCATTGTTTGGTGGTCAACAATATTAGCAAAGTCATATACCGGCAAAATAATGTGGGATCCATAACTACCAACTTTCAAGAATAGTTATAATACGAAACAAATTGCATCATGTCTGACAAAATTCACATCACAATTCGAAATATTTCAACAATCAAAGATTTAAAAGAGAACGAGTTGACTATTGACATAACAAGAAGTTAAATTTCTCTCTTATCATTTTGCTCTGGTTCTTAAAATATTCCACCAATAATTTTGAATGTAAAACATACAAGCCTAAATTCATTGCGGTAGTCATGGGTTCAGTGTACTTCTCAAATACCAAAATTGACGGAGAACTCCAAGCTTTATTATCGCTAAACTAATTGACACTAATTGAAAAACTAGTACACATGCAAAGACTACGATTACATGATCTTTATTCATTAATTTGTACGAATAGGAAAAAGTAAGTTAAACTACTCAATCATCTTTAATCACGGATCCATCATCGATTAAGTGGTCTATTTTTTCATTAGGGTGCTCAAAGAAGTTTGCCACATCCAAGTGGGTGATATCAAAATCATTGTCAGAGACAAATTGGCTTCAGGACCTTTATTCTTTAGAGATGCTTGATAAAACTCAACCAAATGTTTTGGTACACGACAAATATTTGCTCAATGCCCTTTTCCACAGCAAAGATAATATTCAGTTTCCGAACCATTTGCCTTGCCCTTCTCATCTTTCCCTTTCCACTTTGTGATTATTTTTCTTTGGGTGATGAACACCAGAAAAATTTCTTCCTTGTCCACGGCCACGGCCAGGTCTACGATCACGACCATTAATAGGGCCACGACCTTTTCCATGCTTAGCATAATGGGAATACACATCATCCACTTCAGGCAATGGTGTAGACCCAGTGATTTCTCATAAGCAAATCGGTATTTCGTTCAGACACAAGGAAAAGAGAAATCAACTCAGAGTACTTCTTAAAACCTTTCTCTCGGTATTGCTGTTGCAAGACCATATTTGAGGCATAAAACGTCGTGAACGTTTTTTCAAGCATATCATAGTCGATGATAGTATCTCCACAGAGTTTCAATTTAGAAGTAATTCTGAACATTGCAGAATTATATTCAGAAACAGACTTAAAGTCTTCGAGCCTCAGATGAGCCCAATCATATCGTGCTTGTGGAAGAGTAACCAACTTAAAGTTGTCATATCTTTCCTTTAAGCCATTCCACAAAACAAGTGAATCTTTTACTGTGATATTCTATTTTCAACCTTTCATCAAGGTGATGACGCAAGAAAATCAAGGCCTTATACAATCATGGGTAGATGTTTTTTTATCTTTAATGGCGTCTCCAAGACCCATAACATCTAAATGGATTTCAGCATCCAACACCCATGTCATATAGTTCTTGCCCGAAATTTCAAGGACAACGAACATTAAGTCGGTCATAATTAAAAAGAGGAGAAAAATTATACTTTAATCTTCTCAAAAAGCTTCTTGAGACGGTAGATTCTCATGCTGATAACGTGTAATGAAACAAAAAAAAGAACAATATTACAGAAAAAGAGGAAAAATTCTTATTAAATTTTAGATAATTTACAATGGAATATAACCCTCTGTTTATAGGAAAAGAGTGATTTTGCCACCAAGTAATTTGCAAGCAATTGTTTGCAATTAGATTTCGCTAAATTTAGTCGAATTCAAATACAACAAAGAGTTACTATTAACTGACCTTCTCTAAAAATCTCTCACAAAAAAAAAAATTGGAAAATTTAGCACGAAACAGCATTTATGACTTTTAATAAAATATGAGACAAGTTTTATCTTGAAGGTTGAAACTAGATCTCAGTGTGCACTATGCATGAAAGATCACAATAAGTCATATTTCAAATATAAGAGCTTGTTTGGATTGACTTGAAAAAGTAACTTTTCAGTAGATATAACTTGTAAGCCAAAAAGCAATAAATTGGGGATTGCCCAACATATTGCATTAGGTTTACCCAACTTTTATATATTTTAAGCACTTTTTAACTCTCCAAACACTGGAAAAAAATTAAAAAGAACTTAAAAGCTAACTTGACAAACTTAAAAGCCAATCCAAACATCCTCTAAGTCACAATCTGAAATTCAATCATTTGGTTCAATAAGTACTTGAAATATATATTGATTGCTTCTGTAGATTCAACGTCCTGCTCTAGCCATCTCCTGCAAATGTACACTAACTAATATACTAAAAAGATAATTCGATGCACTAAGCTCCCGCCATGCGCAGAATCCAGTAAAGGACCAGACCACAAGGCCTATCATACGCAGTCTTATCCTGCATTAAGAGTGTTTCCACAGTTCGAACCCGTGACCTCCTGATTACATGACAACTTTACGAAGACATCAGTCAGAAGCAATCGAAAAATTACTAATTGCAGCACATGATACTGATGTCCGGATAGTGTAGAAATTCATTACATTGAAAGGGTAGAAATTCCTTAGGTCGGCGGTGTATATAACTTAAACTCTTCTGACAAACACAAAAACCGGATCAATTCAGCATTCAATTGGCATCCTCCTCCTATTTTGGTTCATGTCTATTCAAGGACACTCTAAAATATTAATCTGATTCATGAAATTCAATGACAATCAGAAGTAGCAGACAAATTTTACAAAGTCGAAGAACGAACAGCACAAACAAAAACTAAAAATGAACAAATAAACAATGGCATACAGCATAAAATTTTCTTTATAATTAATGGCAGAAATGAGCCAACTAAAAACAAAGTGAAAATTGTACGAGTGTACGCGCAGAGATATTAAAAACCCATATAGCCACCCAAATCAGCTAAAACTATGGATGTGTTTGGTATGAAGGAAAACATTTTCCGGAAAATGTTTTTCAATATTCTCATATTTGGTTGGCTTAAACATTTTCCAGAAAATAAATAAGATTACTACCTGTTTTCCACGAAAAACATTTTCCGTTATACCAAACACCCTATGTAACGATATAAAAAAATAACTTAGGCATGCAAACAACTTCAGCACGTCCCTAAGAAATTTCTCAGAATGTACAACCACACCTCAGTCCAAACAAGTCAGCTTGGAGAAACTGAAACAAGAAAAGAAAGATGATCACACCCTTCTACGGGGTTTTGGTGAATTGAACATGAGAGATCATCACAGCCTACAGCCAAAAGAAAGCCTGTTGGTTTCTTCTGCTCAGGAAAGGAAATAATCATAGCAGAGAGAGGGCAACCAATTTTGTCACATTCCCTATTGTCAAGCCACTTGAAACCCATGGAAAAACACCACAAAAAGCATCCCCTTGAATCTTCAACACATACTTCCATATAAATATCCCAAAACACATTTTTAAACACTTATTAGGGATATGTAATTAAAATGATCCTTGAATAATCAGAATATTAAGTTTGAATCACCTGGAGCATGCGAATTTAATTTAGTAGAAGACTTGCAACAAATCCCAAATATCAAAGCACAAGATGAATCCGGTACTGCAACCTCCAGTTGCTTTTTCCCGTACAAAATTGGTTCTTGTATATGTTATGCCTGAACACTGCTTAAAAGGAACTTCCGATACCATAACCGCAAATGCCAAGCTTTACTAGATTTCAACGGAAAATGCTCATCAAGATATCACATGTCTAGCTATAGTGGGGCCGATTTAGAGAATTGTGGAATGGGCTTATGAGGAGTACAACCTTCAAGAGGAGGTCTGCATAAACACAGCAGATACATCATAGTAAAGGACCTACCAGTACACATTTAATTCCATCCACAATAGGGGATTAAACATTGAAATTACCATTGGATGGGCTAATGATTCTGTTTGCTCAGCAGAAAAGCATCAACTATATGACAATAAGACCTCTGATGACGCATTACTCCTGCGATTCAACAAACAGTTGTGAACTAGAGATCAACCACCCTTTCAACAGAAAATCCTAAACTCTCTGAAGCCCCATTCTCGTTCTCCTGAGCTTTTGTTTTATTACATCTCCATGGCTGAACATAGCCCAGAAAGAAAAGCAATCTTCATAGCCCCTATACAACATCAGCAGCAGCAGCACAAAAAGAAGAGGAAGAGCAGTATACTTGGGTGTGTTTGGATGAAGTATTTTCTTTTTTTCTATTCTCTTGTTTACTTGAAAGGGCTGTTGTCTTTTTGGTTATAAATGGAGAAATCATGGGCATAGCAGACAGGGGCAACCACCCTTTACAAAAATCCCAGTCCCTCCGATGCCTCATTCTTCTATATTTTTAGGCTATGCTCAACTGATACCGAAAAAAGATGGTGACACATCAGGCTACAAGATTATTTGCAACTTGTAGCAGAAAGTCGCCGGTTCGACATATCCCAACACTGCATCATGGAAAAGATTCTGTTTTTTTTTTCTTTCAAGCAAAATGGGTCTCAAATGTGTGTTTTGGTAAGACAAAAGAGAAGCCAGCCATGCCATGGCTGCAAACAACCGATTGCACGTGAAAGAGGAGCCTCAAATCACAGCCTATTCCGGTGTTTGCCAAGCCAAGATACGGGTCAAACTGTCTCTATGCCGTAATGGTTTATGGTCCAACTAAACATGTACAGTAACTGCCTCTTTCAGAAAATGTTGACTCTTTCATACATTTCATGTAAGGAAGTTTTGGACTAAGATCATACTAAGAATCCAGTAATGCCTAAAGCAAAGGCGCCATTGAGGTCATCTTTATCGCCGCATTAAACTTCCCCATTTTTTTTTTGGTGTGTAGCTTTTCAAGATAACAATACATACAATGAGAACAACCATCCAAACAGGCTGCTAGCGTAACATAGACAGACACATAGATGCATATCCATCCGGATTCAGGATTTGAACTTTATTCGAGTTCGAATTTCTACCACAACCGATTTGAGTTACTGGGTTTGCAATATATTAGTTGTGGCAGAAGGTCGCATGTTCGACATATCCCCACCACGAATCATGGAAAAGATTAAAGAGAAGCAAACAATGCCATGGCTGCAAAACATCGGTTGCATGTGAGAGAAGATTCAAAACTCTCTACACAGGCCATACCGAGTTGCCACGCCAAGATACGGATCAGCACATCTCAATGCCCAAATCGGTTAGCCGATATATAGAAACATCATCATCACTGCCAGTTTGTGTATACCTTCTGTCAACACTGTAAAAGAACACAGGAAAGAAAGACAGAGATGTCAATATGCAACAGCAACAACAACAAACAAGTATAATCCCACAAGTGGGGCCTGGGAGGCAGTGAGTACGCAGCCTTAACCCTACATTTTGAAGAAAGAGGCTGTTTCCAAGAGAGAAGTCAGTATACAGTCAGACACCTCTATAACATCCCTATATAACAACACTTCGCTATAAAAGCCAAGCTTTTTCGGAATCAATTTTTATGTTATGTTATAATATACGTTCTCTAATATAAAACTTTGCTATAACATCCAAAAATATTTTGAACAAACTACGCTGAACTTTTGACATAAAAGACATAAACAAGGGCAGTTGGTTCTTTTTGTTTTCTAATTTTTAAATAATGGAGGAAAATCAATGGTGAAAGGGCAGCCACCCTAGCCACCCTTTCAAAGAAAATCCCAAACTCTCTGTTTTTGCCTCATTTCTTTAATTCTTCTTGGCTAACCTTTTCCCTTCTCATAATTGCATACTTGTGAGGTTTCAAAAAATAAGGGTTAGTTTCTTAGAGCTGATTTTGGAAGCACAGCTAAATAGGCTATTACAAAATAAGCTGATTTTAGAAGCACGGCGAAACAAGCTATTACACGGGCCTTTTCGTGAGGGCTCAGATTTGCTGTATTTTTTATCAAAGCAAATGAGAAGGCAACGCTGCCATAGCTGCAGACACCAGTTTGCTATACAGAAGCCTTAACGGGTCACCCTGCCAAGAAACGAATCGGATATTTTCTCAATGCCATGATTAAGCATTGGAAAATGAATTAGGAGAGGGGCAACCAGCCTTTTACAGAAAATCCCAATCTCTCTGTTGCCTCATCCTTTGCCTCATTCTTCTCCTTTTCTCAGACAAAAACCCAAAAAGCTTTGGAAAATGACCATCATGGCTGCAAGCTTCAGTTAGTCTTATGAAAGAGGAAAACACACACAAAAATAGATTTTTCTCCAATATCTCAAACACCCATCTAAGCTGCCACGCCAAGATTACAATTTTTTCCAGCTCAGTAGATTTATAAGTCTGATTAAGAATAAAATCTTCATAGCCTCATTGCGTCACATAAATTGAAAGGGAGGGAGTAATACATATTTTCACCAAAAGGGTTGTTTTAAAAACGGACATTTGAGTGATCATCGGCGGCGGACAATCAGAGAGGGGCAAAACCACCCAATGAAACTCCTACAGCTCTCTGCCTAGACCGCAGCCTCAGACTTAAACTAATGAGCTTTTTGAAAATTTCCTGGCAACACAAGGCATCCCGCGACCGTATCCAAGGGGTGTGATATAGACAGCGTACCCTATGCAACTATTAATGGTTGCTTTCATGGCTCGAACCTGAAGACAACTTTGCCGTTGCTCCGAGGCTCCCCTTCTTATTATCCTGTTAATCCAAATCATAGAAAAGAATTATCTTTTTTTTTTGTTTTTCAGCAAATGGGGCTCAGATGTATTATGATAAGTCAAAGAGAAGACAGCTACGCCATTACTGCAAAAAGACACCAGAGACATCAATCTCAATCACATGCCATACCGGGTTAGCCACGCCAAGATACGGGTTGGGTCATCTCTATGCCCAAATTGGTTGGCCCAGATACAAGAAACATCATCATCACTGCCTCTTTATGTAACTTCCATTAGCAATATAAACACACGCACACACAAAGTAAGCATAGATTTCACTGGAAAAAGTTACATTTTCCCAGAATTTCACAATTTTTATGTCCAAACGTCCACTTAAATCATGTCTACTTCTGCTTTTATCATATACAAGGGCTGTTGGTTTTTCTCTGAAAATGGAGGAAAATCAATGGCAGAACAGAGAGGGGCAACCACCCTTCGAATGAAAATCCCAATACTCTCTGTTTTGCCTCATTTCTTTCTGGGCAAAACTTTTTGCACTTTTAGGAGAAATTCTCGTGGATTTTTCACCTGCGAATTTCAAAAATTTAACGGAAAAGAACCTGTAAGTATGAACTTAAGAAAATAACCTTCCAACTGAGGCTCAGATATGTAATATTGAAGGCAAGGCAAGAGACTTGAGACACCGCCATGGCTGCAAACACTGGTTGCAAGTCGTCATCGTCCGGGTTTCCCCACCAAGCGAGTCCGATTGTTCTCTTGCCCTAATCAGCTTGCTCAGAGACCGAAGAAAAAATCATCGTCATAGCCTCATATTTTTGCTAGAATTATTATTATTATTACTACTACTACTATTGCTTCTCTTTTTGGGAGTGAGGATTTGGAGATACAGTAGAGAGGTCGTTTGGATACTGCAGAAGGGCATTTTTGGCAAAAATGAAATCATAGGCATTGTAGAGAGGAGCAGTTGCCCTTAAGCTTCCCTCTACTCTCTTCAACCCTCATTCTTTGTATGAGCTTTTAGTTTTCTGCTTTGTGTCAAAAGAGAACTATTTAGAGGATCGATATTTCTTTTGCCCTCTGATATACATTTTTTTCCCTTTAAAGACAATCCCATCTGTTTTGCCCCATTTCTTTAAGCCACCCTAGAAGTAGTATTTATCATCCCAACATGTTTCATCCGGACAATGGGGTAGGCTCAGACAACCCCAAAAAGCTTTGGAAAAAGACCGCCATGGCTGCAAGCATCAGTTAGTCAGTCTTATGAAACAGGAGAAACACACACACAAAAATGGATAATTCTCCAATATCTCAAAGACCCATCTGAGCTGCCACGCCAAGATTACAAAAGATTTATATGTCTGATTGATCTTCCAAGGAATAATAAAATCTTCATAGCCTCATCGCGTCGCATAAATTGAAACGGGGGGAGTAATATATATTTTCACCAAACGAGTGGTTTTGCAATCATACATTTGAGTGATCATCGGCGGCAGAGAATTGACAGAGAGCAACAAAACCACCCAATGAAACTCCCTACAACTCTTTGCCTTCACCGCAACCTCAGACTTAAACTAATGAGTTTAATCCAAGGGCAACCCGGTGCACAAGCAGTGGCGGACCCAGGAATTTGTGCAAGCGGGTTCAATCTTAAAAGTATATAACTTTAGTCGTAAAATAGTAGTTGTCAAGTGGGTTCAAATAAATATTCATACAAAATTTACACACCTTTAATCATAATTTATACATATACACAGTATTATTTTTTGGTGAAGCGGGCTCGGTTGAACCCGCTAGCCACCACTTGGGTCCGCCACTGTGCACAAAGCATCCCACGTTCATGCAGGATCCGGCAAAGGGCCGCACCCAAGGGATGTGATGTAAACAACATACCCTAATCAAACATTAGTGGCTACTTTCAAGGCTCGAAATACCATTGCTGTTTTCCTGTTAATCCAAATCATAGAAAAGATTATCTTTCTTTTTTTCTTTTCAGCAAATAGGGGCTCAGACGTGTTATGATAAGGCAAAGAGAAGCCACCTATGCCATCGCTGCAGAACACCAGTTGCAAGTGAGAGACAGAAATCTCAATCACATGCCATACTGGATTGCCACGCCAAGATACGGGTTGGGTCATCTCTATGCCCAAATCGGTTAGCCCAGGTACAAGAAACATCATCATCACTGCCTCTTTCTGTAACTTCCATCAGCAATATAAACACATATACACAAAAAGTAAATACAAATTTCACTGGAAAAACTTTCTTTTTTCCGAAATTTTACAAATCTTATGTCCAAACGCTCTCTCTCTCTCTGCTTTTGTCATAAACAAGGGTTGTTTGTTTTTTTTAATGGAAGAAAATCATTGGCGGAACAGAGAGGGGCAACCACCCTTCAAATGAAAATCCCAATACTCTCTGTTTTGCCTCATTTCTTTCTGGGCTAACCTTTTTGCATTTTTAGCGTGGTCTTTTTACCTGTGAATTAACGGAATTTGTAACCTTCCAATTGAGGCTCAGATTTGTACTATTGAAGACAAGGCAAGAGATTGGAGACACTGCCATGGCTGCAAACACCGGTTGCAAGTCGTCACCATCCGGGTCGCCTCGCCAAGATACGGGTCCAATTGTTCTCTTTCCTCACCAATTTGCTAAGAGACAGAAGAAAAAATTATCATCACAACCTCAGATTTTTCATACAATTATTATTATTATTATTATTACTACTACTGATTCTCTTTTTGGGTGTGAGGATTTGGAGATACAATAAAGGGCTTGTTTGGACATATTTTACTTCAGAAGGGCATGTTTGGCAAAAATGAAATCACAGGAATTAGCAGAGGAGCAGCTGCCCTTGAACTTTCCTCTACTCTCTGCAACCCTCATTCATCGTCTCTCAAAATATTAACTTGAACAAAAAAAGTGATTATTCGAGATAAATTGAAATATTATAAGATATAAATCAATATTTTATGTAAGATCCAATTGTTAAACTATTTGAACTATAAATGAAAATTATATATAATAACAACAAGATATATGACTTTTAGCTTCATTTAGTAATATTATTATTATTTGTTAATTCAAATTAGTAAGTTGTTAGCCATATGTTTGCAATGCATTTGATGTAAAAAACTTTATTTGCTAATACAAAGATTTGAGTAGTTTAATTCGAAGTTTTAGAATATTTCTTATGTTAAAAAGGAATATTCTTTGTTTTTTTACAACCTTTTTTACACGGATTTTATACTTTTTTCTACAAAGTTCAAAATTGTCCGAGTCAAAATATTATTACGTATTTTACAACACTTTTTGAGGCCTCAAACCTTTTGGGGCCTAAAGTAAAGAAGCTATTCTTGAATAAACAAAAGAAAGCATGGTTCGATTATAGAACATGTAACATATGAGGAATAATTCAAGAGCAATAACACATAAATATTCAGAGAGCATTGAAATATAAATCTTACTTATGTATACATTATCCGAATTCTAGCCAAATATGAGACTATAGCCGCTCTAATTTCAACAACATTATCCGAATTCTAGCCATAGCAAAGTTTCTTAAGTTTGGACGAGCTTCATAAACACCAATTACGGTTTATATTTCAACTAGAGAAATTGAATTTCAGTCACTAATATGCGATACTTGAAGAAAACAAAAGAACGTTCAAAAGGGACAATGTGAATCTGCAAAAGAGAAAAAAACAATGCTAACAATTTTGAAAACGTCCCAATTAAGATTTACGATTTAGAGTATTGGGATGTCAACAAAATCAAGAAAAATTACAGAAATTCAGAGATTCAATCAAAATAGAATATCCAAAGTTGAGAACAAGACACAAATAAGAGGCAAGCAAAACCTTCTCTCAATCGTATTTTAAAAGGGGTTTTTTAAAACCCTAAACTCGAAACTGAAATTTACCATTAGAAAAGTGGAAACAAGATGGAGAATTCCAAGTATAATTTTCAAAAATCTTACCCAGAAAAAGATTCGGCGGCTGCTTGATCCTTGAAGAGAGAGACGTGTGAAGGATGAAATTTGTTTTGGGTTTAGAAGAAATAGCCTGATGTCAGGAGAGAGAAAAGGAGCACCGAAAAAAGAGGGGTGTATTTTCGGTATTTGTAACCTCTGAACCGAATCAAGACCCAATTAAAGGTCTGATCTCAGACTTTTTCAAAATAAAAAAACAAATACATTTAATGGGCTAAGATCTGGTTCATTCAGATTCAGACCCTCTGCAAAGAGAGATCGAGCAAAAGAGCGGCGGACCACGCCATGGCTGCAAAATCACCGGTTGCATGCAAAGACCAAAACCTTCAAATCGCCGGCCGTCCGGTGATTCACCGGGCCAAGATACGGGTCGGATAATCTCAATGCCCGATCCAGTTAGTCCAGAATCCAGATAAAATATCATCACTGCCTCAATTGTTATGTATCAAAAAAGAGGAACTAAAATCACAGAGAGAGAGAAAGAGAAATCTGGCTGTTGTTGTTGATTCATGCTGAAGAAATGAGTGTATAGTAGTACATATTTCCAGGAATTCAAGGGCTGTTGATTTTTTTTTAAAGTGAAAAAAGAAAATCATTGGCTAAACAGAGAGGGGCAACCACCCTTTGAATAAAAATCCCAAACTCTCTGTTTTTGCCTCTCTTTTTTTTTCTGGACGAACTTTCTTTGCTGTGGTTTTCACCGAATGGAAATTCCGCCTCACTTTATTAGAAAATACACTCTTGCTTGGAAGAATCTAGAAGGAGTTAAGTGGCAATTTATTTCATTAAGGGTAAATACTGACATGGTAAATATTTCCTTACATATCACTAGTAGCTTATTTGCCCGTTTACCAAAAGTATTTGTTTGTTTTTTTTTTAACTAAACTTTTGTATTAGTCACTTTGAAACTTTACAAAAACATAGCTAATCAACACAATTAGCTATCTAAATTTTATCTTGTCTTTAACTCTCTACTATGTTCAAGAAGTTCTCAACTGAAAACAAAAAACTAGAAGCCTAAAACACAAAATTCTATAACAACTCCTTAACTCTATGTCCTGCTCTTACATAGCAGATATAGGTTATTTCACGTACAGTTGTTTCCCAGCTCCTATAGTTCTTTTCAAATACTCTATGATTCATTTCTATCCACATAGCATATATACACTCAGCATATACCAGTTTGAAGATTTGAGCTTGTTATGATTTCCCTCTGGCACTTTGGATAGCCTAATCAATCTGTTGATTCCATGTTTTTGTTGTTTGCTTCCATTGTAGCCAGTTCTGCAGCTTCTTCCGTATAGCCTTAGTAAATTCACGTTCAACGAACAGATGCTCCTTTGTTTCAAATTTTGTCTGACATAATGTACATTTTGTGTCCATTATTAGTTCCCGTCTCATTAATCTATCTGTTGTAGCTAGTCTTCCCTGTAGTTGTAGCCACATTATGAACATTGCTTTAGATCTAGCATCGTTCTTGAACACAAGGCGTTTCCAAGTTATTGGCCTCATTTCAGGGAGAAGTTGATGGTAAATAGAATTTGTCATACTCCTTGTAGTCTTCGCAGCAGGTATCAAGTGTAATTGTTCCTTAGCTTCCAATATTTTCCTAGTAATCCAGCTTGCTTGTGCTAGAATTGCTATATCTAGGGCTGCTTATTGGGCGGATTGGGCGGTTATTTACTCTTAACGGTTTGGCTTATCGGTTATCGGCTATTAAATGTATTAATCCGCTAGCCACCCGATAAGATATCGGGTGGATTGGTATCGGTTTACCTCTTATCGGACGGTTATCGGGTGGTTTATCGGCCTAATTCTACCTATGATAATCGACTACTAATTCTACCTACTAATGTAACTCCTTGGGTAAACTCTGGTCTAAGACAGTAAGACTAGCAAAAACAGAGGCATTAAGTCATTAACCAAATTCATATTACTCTATCATATTCAACATTTAACCGTGTGCATACATTTGAGGTTTACAATGGATGAAATTGGTTTCAGATTTCAGACATGACATCAACAAATATACACTTTGCCTTTATAAACAAAAGCTTATACTTTTGTTACTGCCAAGTGCCAACTGCCAGTCTGCCATAATGTCCAGTTAACGACTTAACGTCCATTTTGTTACTGGCTTACTGCCAACTACCATTACAAAAACAGAACGTCCATTTGCAAATTACAAAATGACAGTACTAAAAAGCAGAACACATTTGCAAATTGTACACAATCAGGGGACGCTCATTTGAGAAGTCCAGCAGCAGCAGGGCATTGGCCAAAATTCGCCTCTCAGCATCAACCAGTGTTACAGATCCCCATTGATTCAACCTGCTGAAAAGAAGAAGAAAAATGGTTTAAGTACTTCAACCTGCAAAGTAATTCAACCTGCAAAGTAATGGTTTAAGTGATTCAACCTGCAAAGTAATTCATAGCATCCATGTTTTAAGTGTTTGGTTTATTTTCAAAATGAACTAAACGAGAAGACAATTGCTGCTTACTAACTAAAGTAATTTACTAATAAAAATACTTAAACTAAATAAGGAACTATCTCTTGGAAATTAAGNAAAAAAAAAATTGTCTTTAACTTTTGATTTTGAAGACATCAACAAGAAAAGAAACTTACCAGATTTTAGGCGAAACAGAGAGAGGGATACCGGAGACGGCGAGTCACAAGTAGACCGGAGACGGGCAGACGCCTGTCGCCTGTCGGGCGTCGGCTGGTGAAGTGAAGTCGATGAGGACGAGGACGAGGACGACTGGCGGACTGGACGAGGACGAGGACTCGAGGTCGAGCCGTCGAGGAGACTGGAGACTGGAGAGTGAAGACTGGAGAGTAGGCCAGACGGGCGACGGCAGTAGGCGTTCGGAAATAGGAAATTAGGAATTAAGTTTAAGGTTTCTGTTTGTTTAAGAATTAGGAGAGTGGAAGGGTTTTTTTCATTTTGTGTTTTGTTTTTGATATTTAATATATAATAGATAATTATATATGGATAAAAATAAATTTTATATTCTTAACGGGTTAACGGATTAGCCGTTAAGAAAATTGAATAATCCGCCCCCAAACCGATAAGTCGTTAATTAAAAAATCCCAATCTGTTCCCCGTCCGTTAAACCGTTAATCTGATACCGGTAAGCAATTAAGCTTCGGTTCGGTTTGATTTTCGGTTTCGGATCGGTTTTGAACACCCCTAGCTATATCCATCAATGGCTTACCTTTGACATAGTAAGCATAAATCCATCTAATCCACATCTTATCCTGCTTATGAGCTACATCCCAACATGTCTTGATTTAAGCAGCTTAATTCCATAGCTTTGAAATTTTTGTTTTTAAATTAAGGTTTTTGTCCAATCTTTTAGAAGAAAAAATTAATTTTAAGTAGAAGTAAAAGTTGCTTTCGAGAAGTAAAGAAAAGGTAATTTTTCCATAAAAACACCTTTCAAAAAGCACTTTAAAAAAGTATATACGTAATAATATTTTTTTAAATTTTGATCAAACACTAATTATCGTTCAAAAGTATTTTTCAAATAATTAACCACACACAAATTATTTCTCACCAACAATACTTTAAAAAAAAAATACTTTATAAAATAAACTGATTTTAGAAGTTTAGTCAAACAATCCATAAATTCCAATAAGAGCTAAAAAAAAAGATAGTTAATAAGTTATCATTCTATTAAATATTTAATTAATGCTTATTAAAAGAAATTATTTTACACTACATAAAATTTTAAGTGATTGCTTTGTTGTTTGGAACATTGGTTCATATTTCAAGGTCATTGTCGAAAGACTCCGAAACAAGAACACCACGTGACGTAGTCTCTTAATTTATAGAAGATGTTATAAGATATTTACTTTACAATTTGAGGTAAATTTACACCCTCTTAAATACACTATATAAAAATAAAATCGGCAGATAAAAAAATAATAGGCTGAATGCAAAATCAAAGTACAGTGTTCATTTACCCAAAATTGAAAGTTTAAAACTTGGGGTACGTGATGTTAGTATTTATATTTGTATTTTAATTTTAAAATGTGTCTAATTGATAATGAAAGTGGCAAGAACTATAATTTTCTAAAATATTTTTCTATTATATAGAAAAGAGAAGAGGAGATTGACCAAGGGTATAATGATTATTTTAAATATATTAATGTATTATTTACTTGCATACCAGGCTCAAAAAAAGAGGTAGCCCTTCCCTAAAGCAATTTTTTTAGGCTTCACATTTGCGGAGGCTCAATTTTTTTTTGTTGCACCTATTATATTATATACTCCCTATGTTTCAATTTAGATGAGGTTGTTTGACTCGTCACGGAGCATAAAATAAAAGACTTTTAAAACTACCTGTCTTAAAAACTTAAAGGGTAAATTTTTTTACAATTGGTGTGATTTCTGCCAAGAAAATTACATCTGAAATGAAAATCAAACCCGAACTTCGTAAGTAACGTGTGATATATAGAAATAAGTTGACGAGAATATTGATATTGAAATCTCTTAAAAGTCTTTCGGAGTTAATTACTATTTATATATAGTAGACAAGACTGTTTTTTCACTTCAAAATAGATTTGAACAATTCGAAGCATATGAAAATATTTTTTGTTTTCTATTTAGTGTAAAAAACTGAGATCACTAAATTATGGAAATTTGGAAAAATACTGCCTTAATCGTGAATGTTCCTTAAAGCATAATAATCAATTTGATATTGATGAAAACTTATTTTATGAATTAAAAGTGTTAAGGAAAATAGTACAATTAAAAGATAAAAGTTTAATTGATATACTCAATCAAATAAATAGATTTTATTCTTTTCTAAATGTCTAAATTGCTTATAGGATAATATTAATAAGTCATATCACCGTTACTTCAGCAGAAAGAAGTTTTTCGAAATTAAAATTGATAACATCCTAACTAAGCTCAATAATTTTTGAAGAGAGGTTAAATAAATTGACAATATTGCCAATGAGAAAGAATTATTAGAAAAGAATTGAATATAATTTTTTTTTTAAATAACTTTGCATTGAAAAAAAAAAATCAAAAAAAGTTGGATTTCAAATTTTAAATAAATAATTAAGGCCCCCCATAAAATTTGGCTTTAGGCCACAAAATTCGTCGGGCCGCCCCTGAGTCAAAAGTTTGGTTGTGGGTTCTTAATAACAGGAAAAACCAAAACTAACATGGCCATAAGTTGTCAAATTCTTTAAGTGGATCTCACTTTTCATTCAACCTTCACTATCTTCGTTAAATGCATTACTTGATTTGATGCGAGGCTAGAATTCATGATTTAACATGTTATATGCCCTACATTTTATGTGCGTTAA
>ML309852.1:0-10046 GCA_005239505.1 Nicotiana paniculata | reverse complement strand
TTACACCTTAGCGTAGTTAATCTTTAGTTTTAATCTTTAGTGTTAGTAATTTAAATAACATCAAGTGACAGTTGAGTATTCTAACAGCTTGCTTGATACGTAAATTCCATGTGGGATCGACTCTGGGCATAATACCCCGGATTATATTTGCAACGCCCGCTTAGTCTTTTATTAGACATAGTTGAGCGTGATCAAATTTTGGCGTCGTTGCCGGGGATCGAACCCGGGTCACCCGTGTGACAGGAGGGAATACTTACCACTATCTCTATATGGTCTTAAACAGGCACCTAAGCAATGGTATGAGAAGTTTAATAGCACACTAGTAGATAATGAGTTTGTTGTTAATGCATCTGATATTTGTGTTTATTCCAAGATGGTAGGATCAGATTGTGTCATTATATGTCTGTATGTGGATGACATGTTATTTTTTGGCCCTAATATGGATATTGTAAATGAGACTAAGAGTTTGTTGTCTTCTAAATTTTAAATGAAAGATCTTGGAGAAGCAGATGTAATTTTAGGGATTAAAATCAAAAGAACTACTAATGGTTTTTCATTGTCTCAGTCTCATTATATTGAGAAAATGTTGAAAAGGTTTGATTGTTTTGATGTAGCTCCTGTAGAACTCCTTATGATCCTCGCATACACTTGAGAAAGAATAAAGAATCTGGTGTTTCTCAAACTGAATATGCTAAGATAATTGGTAGTGTAATGTTTCTCATGAATTATACACGGCCTGTTATTGCTTATGTTGTTAGTATATTGAGTAGATATACTCACAACCCCAGTAGCGAACATTGGAATACTCTTCATCGCTTGCTAAGGTATTTGAGAGATACTATGGGTTGGTGTTTGTATTTTAATAATTTTCCTGGTGTTTTAGAAGGATTTTGTGATGCAAATTGGGTTACTGACAATGATGAAGTTAGCTCCACTAATGGCTATGTGTTTACTTTGGGTGCAGGTGCTATTTCGTGGAAGTCTTCAAAACAGACTTGTATAGCACGTTTGACCATGAAATCTGAATTTATTGCTCTTGAGTTAGCAGGGCAAGAAGCTGAATGATTGAGAAACTTATTGGCAGATGTGCCTTTATGGGGAAGACAAACTTCACCAGTGTCTTTACATTGTGACTCACAAGCGGCAATTGGAATTGCCAAGGATAGTGTATACAATGAGAAAATAAGACATATTCGCATTAGACATGGTGCGGTGAAACAATTATTAAAATATAGTGTTATTTCCTTGGAATATGTAAGGTCTGAAAGAAATTTGGCTGATCTTTTAACCAAGAGTTTGGAAAGGAGACTTATCCTTGAAACGTCGAGGGGGATGGGGCTAAAGCCCATGGATTGAGGAAGTATGGTGGATACCCATTTGTGGTCAAACGAAGCCATATAGACTTCAATATGGACTATATTTTCTATCCCTATGACATGTGGTAGTGCTTTATAAGGTTGAACCTTTTTTGCTCTTAATGATTTCATAGCCTTAAGGTGGTCTATATATTGATAGACTTGATGGAATCGCCTATGTGAGTCTAAAGGTACGGTCGCCTTTCATGAAAGACTTGGGATGTTTTTCTAGAGCACTCTTGAGGCCTAAGATGGGTGCATGACCAAAAAAGTACTTTATTAGTATCGCGGATTTTGCATAAAATTAAGGATATAGTATGTGTATTGAAGGTATTAACTCATGTCCATTCAGTTCAAGAGTACTTCACTTTGTGGATATTAGTCGTTGCCTCATTTCACTACATGTCAATTCAAATCAAAAAATATTGACACTTAAGTACATGTTCCTTCCTTTTGCCCAGGAATTATTCTTATTCTTTATCTTTGCATTAGTGGGGGATTGTTAGTATTATTCCTCTTTAGGCGTTATTCTAATTTGATAATGCAAAGAACAAAGAACACTTCTAATTTATAATTAATCCGTGGTTAATTGTCATACCTCTCCACCATTAATTTGTTGTAACATTTCTAGATTTTATATATATGCAGAGTGGCAGAATGGATTTACTATTTCAAAAATGGTCCACATTCATTTATATGACAATTTCTTAACTTTTGCGACTTCGTTTGTGAAAAGATACACAACTTTTCAGAAGGTTTGAAGTTACTGTCTTTATGACAATTTTGTCATTAAACCAAAATAAATATTACATAACATTAACTCACATTTGGCCTCTTACAATTTTCTGATGGGAGAAAACGTAAATGATTTGCCTATATAAACATTATCATTTGTGAGCTAAAACACCAACCAAAAACATTATTCTCTCGTCCTCTCAAAAGACTATTCTTCTTCCTATTTTTTCTGGGCAATTCTTTTTTGTAAACTCCAAACTTCAGTCACGAGTGCACGTAATTGAAAGTATTGTGGAACCTTGGGGAGCGACCGGTCTTAACAATTTGCACCCCGTCGAATCGAAATCGCTTTCAGGACAGTGTCTTGCCACGACACAATATTTATTAGATAAGTTATTTCTATTCTAGGTCAATATTATCTATTATTTTTCTTACAAATAGTTCATAACAAACTTCAGCCAACAAAAAATCAAGAGCAAAACTTAATATATATACTTGTAGCCCGTAAGATGAAAATCTATCACATCAAAAATGGAAAGCCACTATTTGTACTTCAAATGCAAATCGCGCATGGATTTGATTAGCAGACGATGGAATAAAAAGCTAACATAAAACTTTGCTATGTCGTTTCCCTCTTCTCCCATTGTATATCCATTTAAGATGTTTATAACCAGATCTCACTATATGAGATTATACTGGGTATCTTATTATTGTTGTTATTGTTAATATTCATATGAGGGCTTGATTCAAAGAAGAATAGCAATGGAGTTTTTATGTTTCTAAACCTTTCATGAGAGAGACGGGAAAGAGAGAAGAAATAAAATGAACCAGCCAATTACAATATTGGCCTCTTCTGCTATTTATATTTCATCATTCTTCTTACAAAAATAGCTATATACNCCCCCCGTAAAGTTGGAGGGGGACAACACCTTCAACTTGGAGAGAAAAGAGTGATGAAGAACACCAGATAATGACTTGGTGAGAATGTCAGCAAGTTGATTGGATGTAGACACATGGGATAACTCAATCAACTCTTCATGCAATTTCGTGCGTATGAAATGAAAATCCACTTCTATGTTCTTTGTCCGCTCATGAAAAACTAGATTTTTGACAATATGAACAGCAACTGCATTATCACAAAAAACAGAAATAGGAGATACACTAGGCACAAACATATCCTGCAGCAGCTTGGACAACCAAGATAACTCAGCTACCACTTTACTTAAGGCTCGATACTCAGCCTCAGCTGATGACAGTGAAACCACTGGTTGTGTCTTTGATTTCCATCCAATAAGGTTGTCCCCAAGAAATATACAAAAACTAGTGACTGAGCGACGTGTATCAGGACATGCAGCCCAATCACTATCTGAATAGGCTCGAATAGAGAAGTCATCAGTATTAGAATAGCACAATCCGAGATCAAGAGTACCCTTGAGATATCTCAACATATGAAAGGCAGCATGCATGTGAGGAACTCTGGGGGCCTTTAAAAATTGACTTAGATGATGTACTCCAAAAAAAATATCAGGCCTGGTATGAGTCAAGAACAACAATTTCCCCACAAGACTTTTGAATTTATCAGGTTGGGGTAATAGATCACCAACACTGGCCTGCAATTTCTGGTTCAGTTCTAAGGGAGAAATAACATAGGCAACATCCAGGCAATTGTATTCTTGCAACAGATCAAGAATGAATTTATTTTGGTTCAACAGAACCCCAGAAGAATAAGAAGTAACTTCAATGCCCAAGAAATAGTGAAGAGATCCTGAGTCTTTGCTTTTGAATTCACAATCCAAGAATTACTTTAAAGCATAGATCTCATCTAATGCATCACCTGTGAGGATGATGTCATCCACATAGACAGCCAATATCACCAGGTTACCAGGACTGCCTTTAAAGAATAATGAATAATCATTCATGGAATGAGAATAACCTTTGGAATAGAGACCTTGAGATAGCTTGGCATACCATTGCCTAGAAGCTTGTCTTAATCCATAAAGTCATTTATTGAGTTTGCAAACCAAAGAAGAAGAAGAAGTAGAAGGAGAAGATAGGACAGAAAGTCCAGGAGGCAGCTTCATATAAAGATCCCCATCTAAGTCACCATGCAAAAATGCATTATTGACATTGTGAGCATGTGATTTTTCACCTACTAAATGCTCCTACAAAATTCGATAAATAAATTAATTTCATAGATTTTTGTTGATTTTCAGTGATTAATTGTGAAAGATTTGTATTTTTTTTTGGCGTATACATAATTCATCTTTTTAAATTTTTTCAAAATTGCATCACTATTATCAAAGAATTATAAAGTTATAATTAACTGAATAATAGACGAGTGATGGTTATTTAATGTAATGTAGTTTTAATAACTAATTACTAAAACTAATCATTTTTATTCATTAAATTATAGATTAATTAGGAATATAAAATTGGTCGTTTTATTCTTGATTAATCTGTAAATAGATGAAAAGTAAGGTCTAAATTAGTTACTATATTTTTTGGATTAAATTAGATTAAAACTTAATTAGATTAATTAGTTTAATTAGTCAAGGAAGTCAAAAATCGGACTTGGGCCAAGAAATAACGAGGCCCAATCCCTATACACTCAACCTACCCAGCCCAATAAATCCCTCAACCAGGCCTGACCCCCACTTAGTCCAAACGACACCGTTTAATAGGTGTCAATCTCAGCCGTTGATCTTTCCAGATCCAACGGCTGAGAAGTATCTGATCCCTAAACTATATATATGTCCAAACCACACCCCACCCCCTCATTTCACCAAAGCCTCACACCACCACCACCACCACCCCCCTTGTCCGTCTCTCTCTCATCTCTCTAAACCACAAACCCTAGCCGCCACCCTCCGCCCACCGGAAATCGCCTCCGACGACGGAGCTTCTCTAAAGACCACCAAAACTTCACCAGGTGATCCCTACGATCTCCTCAATCCCGTCCCAACATTTATTTTCACAAAAAATCGCCCAGTTAAGAGTAATTTCAGATCTGAAACTAGCGGAACCCTAAATCGTGCTAATGGCAACTCCAAGCGGCTCTGTGACTCAAACTCACATGAGTCAATGGCTCTTGACAAGAGTCATCGATTCATGTGAGTGAGGGTCACTTTTGAAGGTCGCCAGGATCCGGCCAAACTCCGTCAAGTCGCCGTAATATCCCCCTTTTCCTTTCTATCTGTTTCTTTCCTGATTATTACATGAACATGTCTAATCATTGTTGTATTATTTCATCCATGTTTAGATTAGCTTCTTCCTTTTTTTCTCTCTCTTTTTCTTCTTCTTCTATTGTGTCCCAGATCTCTCATGTTTGTTTACGTGCTCTTTTTCCTTGATTAATCCAAAAACCTGAATGTATTTCATGCTTAATTCGTTAGTAACTAACCTAGGTTTTTGTCATTATTTTCATATGTATGCTCATTTCTTTTTCCTTGATCCGTTTAGTTAATTGATTCTGTCTATATGCTTGATTAGGTAGCCGAATAATTTGTTTTAGATTTAAGATTCAAATATGTCCATGACAGTCATATATTGCTCTTGGTCAGATTCCTTTTGAATATCATGACTGATAAGCTGCTTTCTTATGATTTTGTTTGGCTATGAATTCGTTTGGTCAATTAGTTCGTTTTGATATTCATATAGATTGTCTAGAGTTCTTTGATAGTTAGTTTTCCCTAACCTACTGTTTCATTAATAAAACTTTGATCCTAATAGGTTAAATTACTCCGAGGCTTGGGTCATTAATTAGGTGAAAGCTAATCTCTAGTTTAATGTTAGGCAACTACAATGTTTAGTTGCCTAATTGCCTATTTGAGTAATAAGGATGATATTTAAACCAATAAAGGTGACTAAATTCTTAGATTGCCTAAGTTGATAGTAATTAGTTAAGTCTAATCGAACCGCAATGGGCCAATTAACCTAATTATTAATTAAGATAATCAATTAGGGTTAACCATCCATCCGGATTAATCGATTAAATAACAATTTAATTAGACAATTATACACGATTAATTAGGTATACATTTGAACTAAATAATAGTATAATTGACCTAAGTCTAAGAAGTTTTAAAGTAATTGATTAATCTGAAATTAAGCAACCCTTGATAAAGCAACAAATTTAACTACTAATTAATTAAATTAGAATAGAGTTACTTGTTACCTAATTATTAACCTAACTAACTTTCTTTAATCAAACTAAGATCCTAGAATGATCAAAAGAGGTTAAAAGTTCAGATTTATAGAATTAGTCACTCAATTGACTAAGAGTTAATAGATAAGCCAATTACACCTAATGAAATTGTTTAAACCATTTAGTTCAATTAACTACTGATTTTAATTCAAATGGTAGTCAATTTGAGTTAAATTAATGTGGGCAATAAGAAATTAGTCAAACTTAACTAGTAGACCTAATTTTAAAAATCATCTAACAACATAGTCGATTTATGTTCTAGATAACTAGTTAAGATCAATTNCTGATTTGAAATATTAAGTTAATCAACCTACTAACTTAACATTATTCCCTGATTACTAAAGAGTAATTCTAGGATGTCCTAAGGGTTAGTATAGGATTTTAATTGAGGAATCTTGGGTGTAACAAACCAAGAACCTTCTAGAATAAGTAAATATCAAGAAATCAGATATTTTAAGGTTAAAATAGTAATTTCAAAAGGGGAATAAGGGCTGGAATATTTTGAAAATAGGCAGTTATCCCCAAAAGGATAAGGGTGACAGCTGCATTGGTACTATTTCCAGCTTATTGGATAAGGAATATACTGAGCATATCCTATCCCAAATGCCCCTATATATACACACACTTTTTACCACTAGAAGGGATGATTTTTTTTTTGGACTCTTCTTTGAACCGTTTTTGGACCGGAAAATACAACACTTTTGACTACTAAAAGACTTGAAAAAAAAAAGCAGAAACAGAAAGGGATTGCAGTTAGGAGTGTGAAAACAATCTGAACTTAGTCTGTCTTGTAGCTGTGGTTTTCTTTCCCAAAAGGACCCGATTTTGTTGATGTCTTTATTCAATCGTTGATATTCAAAAATCATCCTTTTTTGGATTTCTTTACTGTGGGTTTCTTGTTGTTCGTGGGTGTTGTTTGTGGCTGCTGGGTTTTTCTTCTTCTTGCTAATTTCCATCTGCCTGACCTTTATTTGGTCAGGTTCCTTTTGTTATCTTGCTCTTAAAGGTATGTAAGCTGAGTTTGTTTTATGAAATATAAAGATCTGAAATCCACTTTCTTTCCTCCATGAATTTGTATTTTTAGTTGCTTAAACCTATTCATGTATAAACTTATGTGACAAAGAGGTGAAGCATGTATATATAGTATTACATTATGTTTGTTTAGTTTCTAATCTCTGAACTTCATATAAGTCTGTTTCAATTTAAAACTGTCTTTATGTGATTGTGTAATCGAGGGGTTGTTGGAAAACAGCATCAAAAGGTAATGAAATTAACCTCTAATGGTTAAGTTCATCCTATAAAGATGCTTAAATATTGGGCTGGTTCAGGCCTTAGAAATCTAGATATTATTATGAAACATCACTAAGGTAGATGAATTTGACCCTCTATAATGGTCAAGTTCACCCCATATTATGTGCTTAAACAGTAGCTTATCACCCTTTAAGGGTACAAAAAATGGGTAATCAACAGGGGCTTTAGAGTAGGGAATCTGAACCCTTCAAATGGTTAGATTCACCCTCTCAAAAATGCCAAAAGATAAAAATCACAGAACAATTATGAGATGAATAGGACCTTTATGGAGTTGAATCTGACCCCTTTCTATGGTTAGGTCCAGTCCATAAAAGGCAAGAACCTACTATGTCAAAAACGGTGTAAGAACATCATCAAGGTTGAGTCAAACCCCCTTTATGGTATGACTCATCCTGTGAATGCTTAAAAGCCTATTGGTACTACTGTCCAAATAGCAATTTTTGGACTTATAGTTAAGATGCTCTTATTTGTGTCCTCTTGGTCATTAAAGAGACTCAGTAAGTAAGTGTCCATGGAGATCTAAACTTAGGTTAATGTTGGCATGGTGGGATTAAAAGTCTGACCTTTTTCATGGTCAGATTCACCCCATAAAAGTGTTTAAATATTGGTCTTAGGCCACATATGCTTAGATGTATTGTCAAACAACACTAAAGGAATCAAATCTGACCCTTATAATGGTCAGATTCATTCCTTGGAGTGTACATAGGAATTCATGCTATTTGGGTTGAAAATCAGTGATGAAATGCAGGTTTTTTTTTCAAAGTTTCGAAGTACTGCTAGCTCGCACAGGAGTAACAGCTGATGTTTCATTTTTTTTAAGCATTATTCATTTGTTATTTTTTTTGGGAAATTATATTTCATAGTAAATGGCCAAGTAATTGTCTCTACAGATTTTAAGGTTTGTAAATATGGACTGGATATTCTAAATTAGCATTTAGCTTTATTTCCCTGTTTCCTTATTAATGTGAAATTCTCTCAAAACTGATCCAATTTACTGAAAATGGCCCAATACAGTTTTCTTTTCCTCAAAACCCCCATGTGATCTATCTTAAAATTGTTTAATTCACCCCTGCTGAAATTAGAAACATAGAAATATAGATTTTTCTATTTAAAGGAATTTGACATGAGTTTGTATTCAGATTAGTCTCCTTGTAAACACTTACTATGGTTCTGAAAAATAATCGTTCTAGATTCCATGACTTTCGAAAAATATACAAAACAGGAATGTGTGATCCAAAACGTTTTTGATTCATCTCATATCTTTCAAACTTTCTGAATTCGAAACAATAAATGTATAAATGCTATCAAACAATACTCAATACTTATGAAGGCATGTATCTAGGATACCTGAAGTTGATGAAAAATCATTGATTCAATATTCTACTATAGCTAAAAATGTGAACTTGACCTTTTTTTTGAAAATGTATAACTTGTAACTTAGTAATTTGTTGAATCTCTTGTAAAACTCCATGTGTTGGCATGTTTCCTTTATAGAATTATATAATTTTACCCCTTTTATAACTAGCCACAATTAGGATTGGCCAAAGGGTTAAATGGTTGAATTGGGATAAAATGCGGCCAGGGCCCAAATGTCCGTCCTTTTAGACTAAGTGAATTTAGGCCTAAAACAATCTTCTACACATACTATAGGTTGAAGAATACTTCTGTTAGTGTGAAATTTAGTAGACAATCAAATATTACAATCAAATATTACCTCAAAATTACCCTAAACTACATTCGGGTGTGGCAACTCGTGCCCCCGACCCTCAACTCCAAACAATAAATAAAATTGCACATAGCAATCACGGGTGCATTTCATGTAACGTGTTTGCCATGTGTCCAAAAATAAACAAGTGTACGCCATCGTGACTTGTTTCAAGATAAATCCATAAACGTCCTAATTGATTTTAAAAGTGAAAATGCTCCCTCAAGTGGAAAACATATAGAATTAAACGAACATTGCCTCAAATAGGCATTATAAAACCGTCACGACCATAATCTTGACTACGTAATCTACACTGCGAACAACTCATCTCCTCGTCTTCAAATTATAATAAAAATCACATGTTGTAATTAAGGGTGCANGGAACTCGGGAATGCCTAACACCTTCTCCCGGGTTAACAGAATTCCTTACTCGGATTTCTGGTCGCAGACAAATTAAAACAGAGTCAAAATTTCCTCGGTTTGGGATTTTTAAATAACACGGTGTCCCGGAACATCGTCAAAAACCGGGTGGCGACTCTGAAATAAATAAATAAATTCCAAACCCGAATAATGTCACTTAAAGTGGAAAAACTCCCTTATTACCCCTTCACTAATCCGGGGGTAGTGGAAAAAGGAGGTGTGACAGCTCTGGCGACTCTGCTGGGGACTGGAACCAGAATCTCTGGTTCAGGGTTCAAGAATTCGAGCTTAGAATAACTGTTGTATTTGGATTTAT
>MDKI01104056.1:0-88396 GCA_005239505.1 Nicotiana paniculata | reverse complement strand
CTATTATCATTTTGTTAGGCTGGATTTCCAGGAGAGATGGTAGGTTACCCAAGTGTTTCCTGAAAATAGCTTTGTTTCTAGAGTGCAGAGCCTCCCACCAACTCAAAAGTCTTGGGTGGATGTTGGAGACCATGCCGAATCTAGGGACTTCGTGCCTCATTTTTCTGCAAAGCAAATAAAGTTAGGCCCTTACCCCACCAGACTCGACTATTTATCGTCAATAATTAGCAGGAAGCATTTTAGTTCTCCAAATAAATGCACAGAACGTGAGGCGTCTGTTTGGGTTTAGGGAAACCCGATGGACTTTTGGATAGGGCTATCTTAAAAGCTGTCATGCGGACGACACTTTAGCTCGACTAGGTTTGACCATGGTACATGCAACAGTGTGATAAAGTAAGGTTTCTATGTGGTTTTAGACCGGTATCCTTGAGTTGTCCACTCAAGGGGAAAAGGCACGGAACCGTCGACTGCATCGCTGATCGACTAGTTTTACCGCAAATAAGCCTTTCCGAATTTAGTGGGTAATGATATAGGAAGAGCGCAACCACTCATCAAGCGTTTCTATAGCATTTTGTTTGGCACAAGTGGAGTATGAATGTTGAGCATGATTATGCAATAATAAGTATTAAAACAAGTTGTCACGTATTTGCACGTTAAAAAAAGTGGTAAAAACGGTAGTAATGATTTAAAGCAGTTACAAAAGGAAACAAAGAGACATGTCAGTTTCGTCTTTGAAGAAAAGTAAATACTTAAAGTAAACAATTAATTGCATGTTAAAGGGAGTAGGTAAAAAATAAAGTCACAAATTCACGAAACAATTTGAAATGGTAAAAGCCTGGATATCCCCAGCAGAGTCGCCATGCTGTCGCGCCCCCTTTTTTTCCTTGCGGAATCAGGTTAATGACATTGGTTGGGACAACTCGTTCCTTTTGTGAAAGGGGTTTGCATATTTTGAAGAGTCGCCACCTAACGATTTTGGCGGTGCGTTAGGGTACCTAAGGGGTTCAATTATAACTACGTTGCTAACTTGAGATTGGATATCCTAAGGGGAAGGTGTTAGCCACCCCTCAGGATCCACAAGTGTGGTTCCCGGCCAAATGGTTTCGTGAATTTGTACAATTAGGAAAAAACAAGTAAAGGCTCAAATCAGAGGGGATTTAAGTCTTAAGCATGCAGATGTTTGAAAATAGTAAAGGAGATTAGACTTTGAAAAGGATTACGAGCTAAGCATATAAAAGGAGTCCAAGGTTTATAATAATATGGATCACATCAATGCAATACCCGGTAATCACTCCTCGAAGAGGGGCTACACGTGGTATTTGCGCACCGGTCATTATATCCATATTCTACCCTTCCCTCCCCGTAAGGTTATTAAAAACAAGTGTTGGTCTCGACCTCTATTGCATGCTGTTACCCGTCCCTTCTATCAGTCCCCGAGGAAATTAGGACTCCTATCCTAAAGGGAGGTGCTAGGCAAACCCTCAGGTTTTAAAGGTAAAAATTCTAGGGCGACATATAACAAAACAAGTAGGACTGCAGATAAAGGGAAAGCATAGAAAGCAGATAAAGGCTCAAGTATTCCTCCACACACAGTACACATAAACAACATGTCTCATACACAACTAAGGTCCATATTAATTCAGAATCCTAAAGCATGGTATCTAGGTGATAACACAAAAACAGATTTATTGCATAACTCAGAGAGGAAGTCTTAATCATGCTTGCCTACTGGTTTTAAGCATGCTGACAGTTAAACATGATCACAGAGACAGTTCTGATTTTATTTTTAAAGTTGATTACCTAAGACTTGCCTAGGCGTGTGACAGTGTATACTAATTATCTGAAATTTTAGAGGGGCTGTTGAAAAGTAATACCTACACATGCTGTTCTAAGTTGTTCAAAACACAGAATTGTTTCCAGTTGTTTTAGAGAAATTGAATGAAGTGTTTTATACCTTTTATATTCACCAGTAGTTAGACCAGGTGTTGAAGATGTGCAAGGACTAATTACCAGTTGTTTAGAACAGGGGACTGTTTTAGATATCTATATTCAGACTAAGTGTAGTTAAATCAATGCGATCCTTTAGCATGATGTCTAATGTAGCACGATGCATAATAACTTAAACAGGATTTCTAAATGCACATAGAATCACAACATTATGCATAGTTTCAGGAATAGCATAGGGGATATATTTTTTAATGTTGTTTACCTAGAAACAGGATCTCTAAGTGCGTAGGCATGGTGAGATATGATTACAGTTAACATTATTTATCCTAGGACTTCTAATGAAGTTTCAGAACACGTTTATATGAACAGAATCACATAATAGCAATTTACTTAATTCTTTGTCCTATAGGCAGGATCTCTAAGTGAATGATGACATGCTGAAAAGAAAGCAGTATATATGAGCCTAAGTAGCATGATATCTAATGCACGTCATGTTATAGCTAAACATGGCTGCTATTGCGCATAGAGAAAATAAACCTAGAAATATGGTCTCTACCCTTAATTATACTACAACATGAAAGCTACCCACCCATTTTAACTATCCGACCCCCAAATTTGTTTACAATTAATTATTACAGACCATGGGATATGAATTACACAACTGAAGTAGGAGAAAAATAAGAAGTTAACTATAGGGAGCCTACAGAATAGACTCAAGTCTCCAGGTCCTCAATGCCAAGTATTATTTTACAACCTTTCTCATAATCAGGGTGTGTCAGAGTTCCCTAAGGACCTCAAGGGCTCCCGGACAGTGCTCACACCCAGATTTCATAGCCAAGATAGAGTAAGTGAAGTGTGGAATGGCCAGCCTTTGTGTGTAAAAGTTCAGAGGGAGCTCAAGGGTCCCAAGGTACTGCTCACACAGAGGGGGAAGAACTTAAGGGGTCTAAGAGTAGAGTGAAAGTGCTCATTGTTTGAAAAGGTTAAGTAAGAAAATAGTTTTGGAAGAAAGACTTAATGGGAATATAACAAAAAGTTTAACTGATGAAAATAATTCGAAAGAACATGAACATTAATCTTAGAACCAAGGCAGAGTTAGCATCACACAAGGATCCAGAATGATCCAACAACCACAACGGGGGAAAGGAGGTTTGAGGGACACATAGGTGTAGAGTACTGAACATATAGCAGGTAGGAGCATACATAAACAATCAGAGATCCTAAGGGTTCAGGGGATCAACAGGGTATAGGATGAAACTAACATGGCTGTACCAACCAATTTAAGACAGGAGAAGATGCTCTAATCTAATGTATCAAACATAAACATGAAGATTCATATAAAGACGAATTTGGAGTACACACAGACATGCTAGATGGAATCCAAGATCCTAGTTACATGTTGAACAACAGAATAGTAAGTAAAAGCAAATTAGAAACACAATGAACTACATCAGTAATAGAAACATGTTGGTTTGAGAGCTGAAATATGAATTAGAACATACCAGTGAAGTGAAGAAAGCAGTAACACAAAGCAGAAGATAGGAGATGCACAGTAGTTAGCCTTGGCTTGCAGCCGGCTAACTTAGAGTAGTAGTAAATAGAAGAGAGAATAGAGAGAGTAGAAATTTTAGTTGTGAGAGAGATTTGAACAGATTGGTTGTTCGTCTATGTGCAAATGAATGAATAGAGTATATATATAGTTTGAAACTAGGTTAAAATAAGGTAATAATTAGACTACCCAGTAACTATGGAACTCAAAGAATCAATTAGTTGCAAAATCAGTACTAGTACTCCCTTAATGAAGGGAGTTAAATTTCAAAGGTCAGAGCAGGTAACAAGTAAGGAAAGGAATTGTGTATAATAAATAAGGAAATATTTCAAACATAGTAAGTAAAAAGTAGGAAATTGAGATCAGGTTCATAAGGTTTTAATTAAAATACTACTATAAGAATCAATTGATAGTAAAATTAGTCATGTAATAAGGCAAGAAGTAACTAATGGTTGTAAAAATATTATCACAAGAAATCAATTAATGAAAATCAATCACAGGAAATTAGGGATTCAAAATGAGTAGTACTGATTTAAGAATCAACATAGATTATGCAGAGTAAACACACAACGGGAGAGAATCAGAAACCCTAGTAATTAAAATAGGATAAAATCACACGGAATTAGGGGTTTACACAGAACATGACATGAATCACTGAATAAGCATAATACAAGTAGGAAAGGTAAAGATTTAGAGGTATCTGTAACGACCTGACCGGTCGTTTCTTGAGATTTACCCCATTTCCCCTATTTCTGCATTTGTCATGTATCACTATCTTATTTTCAATGTGTTGGATCAGTTGGTTTGGGTCCGGAGTGGTTATGGTAAGAGTTTAGGCACTTAGCCTTTTAAAGTAGCCTAATAGTTGAGAAAGTCAACTGAGAGTTGACTTATTGGTAAACAACCTCGGAATGCAGATTTTATGGCTTGAATAGCTTCGTTAGATGATTTGGGACTTAGGAGTGTATTCGGAATATTTTTATGATGTCCGGTGTAGAATTATGCTTGAATTGACGAAAGTTAGTTTTTGGCGATTTTTGGTCGGCACTGGAAAATAGGCTATCGGGGTCAGAATGGAATTCCGGAAGTTGGAACAGGTTCGTAATGTCATTTTGGATATGTCTGCAAAATTTCATGTCAATCAGAGGTGTTTTGGTTGGTTTCGGCGTAGTTGGCGAAATTTAGAAGTTTCAAAATTCTTAAGCTTGAATTTGATGTAAATTTGGTGTTTTCGTGTTGTTTTTGGTGTTTCAAAGGATCGACTAAGTTTTAATGATGTTATGGGATATGTTGGTATGTTTGGTAGAGGTTTCGAGGGCCTCGAGTGTGTTCGGATAATTAACGGATCGATTTTGAGTTTGGAACTTGGCAGATTTTCTGGTTTTGTTGTAGAGACTTTTATTCTTCGCATTCGCGGGTGGGAGGCCGCATTCGCAAAGAGTTGTTTGGGGGAGCTGAGTTTTTGTTCTTCGCATTCGCAAAGAGAGAGATGCGAACACGGAGTGGGTGCTGGTCAACGCATTCGAGGTCACGCGTTCGCAAAGAAGAGTGGTGGTTGGGGACCCCCAGGTGCGTTGGCCTACGGGTTCGCGTGTCAGGGTCGCGTTCGCGAAGGCCTGGGGAGGCAGTGCTTTGCGTTCGCATTGTGAGGATCGTGTCCGCATATTGTTAATTTTGGGCCTGTTTGAAATTGTTCTATGCGAACGCGGTCGTAGTGACGCGTTCGCGAAGAAGGAATTAATGTGGCTGGGCAGAATGTTTAAAAAGCCTAAAATGCGAATTTGGTTTCATTTTCCACCATTGTTGCATGCGAAATTGAGAGCTTTTGAGAGGAACTTGAAGGGAAGTCAAGGGAAATCATTGGAGGTAAGAATTTTGACTTCATAAAACGTTTCTATGTCCATTCTTGAGTAATTAAACCACAAAACAATTCTGGAAATTTAGCTAAGTTGGGGAAGAAGGGTCGATAAAAAATTATTTTTCTTTTAAGGATTTGAGTGAGCAATTGTGGTCCGATTTTAGTGTTCTTGGTATGTATGGAATTGTGGGAGGACGAGGGTTCTGATGATATAAAAATTTTCGGATTCCGAGACGTGGGCCGGGAGCTCGGGTTTGGCCGAATTTCAAGATTTTTGTTTAATTTGATGATTTTCGATTGAGTTATGTTCCATGGGTATATATTGATGATGTTAACTGGTTTTTGGCTAGATTCGGAGCAATCAAGAGCCAATTTGAGGGGCAAAGGTATAGAGGACTAGTGTTGCGACCCGGTAGAGGTAAGTAATGGTCTTAAATTTTGTCCTGAGGGTATGGAACCCCGGACTGCATTATTTTCTCACTGAATTTGGAATGGCGCACATGTCGGATGACGAGTATGTGGCGCGTACTGATTTTTGGATTGGACTAGGTCCTCTCCGCGGCAACTAATGAGTTGCATATTTACTCAAAATCTTATGTTAAATTATATTCTAAAGATTTGTGAAATATTTGGGCTGTAGGCCGTGTTTGGGGCCTCGTGCCGATCTGTTAAGACCCTTTAAGGGTGTTTTACTGCTGTTTTCCTCACTACCTGTTTATGGTCTTACTCAGCATCATTGTGCATACTGTTTTATTTGAAACTCATCCTGATTTACACTACATGAGTATTAAAATGATGTTTTCGGATCGAGTACCCTGTTCTACTACTTCTCCCGAGGGGCTTTTCGAGTGGTTCCACCGAGTGTGGCCGAGGGCCAAGAGTGATGGTGAGGTGCTGAGTGATATTAGCGCTTGGACTGAAGGAGCCCTTCCGGAGTCTGTACACACCCCCAGTGAGCGCACCGAGTGTGAGTGATTGAGTGATTGGGGGGCATGAGTGGCTGTGAGGTGCTGAGTGATTGTGAGGTGCTGAGGGATTGTGAGGCATGCCCGAGGGGCTGATTATGAAACATGTTTTCGTCCAAGGGGCTACTTATAATTTTACTACATTCATTTTGCATACCAAATCTTTGTTTTAAGGTTGTTAAAAATGTGCATTGTTTTAAGGACTTTTATGAAGTTGATTTCCAAGGCATGATGATTTCGTATATCTATGTGTACTATTGGAAAGTAAGGCTGTGTATATTATGACTTAATGGCATTGATTTTTATGTGATTCCTTGCTACTTAGACTTGATTTATCTCCATTACTACTGAGTTGGCATACTCACAATACTCCCTGCACTTCTGTGTGCAGATTCAGGAGCAGAGATCGAGCATTAGCTTATATACATATATCACAGCAGAGCCGGATCGTGAGGATTTAGAGGTAGCTATTCAGCGTTCGTAGCATCTATGCTTTCCCTTCCTATTGTATTTATCTTTGATTCGGAGTTTTGTATCATAATACTTTATTTTGGCTTATATCATTAGATGCTCATAACATGTTGGTTCCAGATTTTGGGGGATGACGGTACTGTATATATAAAACATGCCTATTATGTTAAGTAAACTTTCTGTATATTGTCATGAACTGCTTGAAACTTTAATGGGATTTTCAAAAGAAATTGTGAACACGCGGTAGTCGGCTAGCCTAGTTACACGATAGGCGCCATCACGATCGGTTAGGATTTGGGGTCGTGACAGTATCGATGAACAAAAAATAGAGTAGAATCATAGAATAAGCATGGGTAATAGCAGCCAGAAACCCTAACAAGAAATATAGGGTAAAACATCACGAAATCACAGAGTATTCAAGAGAACATAGTGATCATAATAGAACAGATAAACATATTGTTGGAAACAAACTTAGAGCCACAGATTAAAGCCAAGACTTTAGGGTTTTTTAACGAAATAACTCAAACACAGAAAGGGAAAGGCTTAAACATAACGAAAATCACAAAATAATATTTAAAATCTGAAGGGAAATCGTTTTTGAAAAGGGGTTTGAAACCCTAGTTTTGAGAAATGAAGAGTCGTTTCAGAAAACAAGAAGATCTTTGAAGAAAACATGGAAAAACCTCAGAATACGTATAGATCTGTGACAGATCTAAAAGGATCGAGAGGTTTAATGTTAGGGTTTCCAAAGAGAACCCAGAAAGGAGAAGAGAATAACTCGAAATTGCCGGTTTTAACCGGAAAGTGTAAAGATCTTACTCGGACGGCCATGGGTAGCCGAAAAGATGGCATGAGACCGGAGATGGTGAGTGGACTTCCTCTGGTTCACTTGAAGGCCTCAAATCAGTGACGCACGTTCAAAGGAGGATCCATAAGGCTGGTAGGTGGTTGAATCGCCATAGATTCCGGTAAGGCGATGGCCGGAGAAGGGCCAGGTCTATTGGAGGGAGTTAAAGGGACGAGAGAGAGTTGAGAAAGTTGAGAGAGACGACTCAGAAGTGAATGAAAAGGAAAATGAGAAGCGGGAGGGTAGTCATTAGGGTTTATTTATAGTAAGGGGGATCTGGACCGTTGATTTGAATTAATCAACGGTTCAGATTGAGTGAGGGATTGGGCCGGGTAGGTTAGTGTATTGAGCTTGGGGGTCTGGGCCAATTTAATTGGGTTAGGGACTAGGATTAATTAGGATGGAATTTAAATAAAGAATGGCTGTTTGTTAAATACCCATTAAAATTAGATATATAATTAATAACAATAGCAAATAATCATATAAAATGAAATTAAGGCTAAATAGGTGAAATTAAGGTAATTAATTAATATAGAAAATATAAAAATGAATAATTATTGATTTAAAATGGCATAAAATGTACAATTAGGCTATAGTTGCAAAATTATTGTAATTATATCCAAATAACGCCAAATTAGCTAATTTGTGAAATAATTAATCCTAATAGGATTAAAAATGACATATTGAGCTAGGAAATATTTTAAAATTATTTGTAATGTAATTTATGAATAATTATAAAATACTAAAGAGATAGGATTACAAATTGATAAAAATATGGAAAATTAGGGGAAAATACCATTCATTATGAAAAGTGATTTTGAAGGTATATATGCAAAATTTTAAAAAATAGTTTGAGGAAAAATTGGGTATCAACGACAAGTGTAGCCTTATATTTCTCAATTGTACCATCAGGTCTCAATTTCTTCTTAAATATCCACTTGCTACTCATGGGTTTACAACCTTTAGGCAAATCCGACAAGTCCCAAGTGTGATTAGAAACTATAGAGTCTAATTCACTTTTGATGGCCTCTTTCCAAAAACTAGCATCTACTGACCTCATTGCTTCACTATATGTCTTAGGTTCTTCTTCTATTAAATAGATTGACACTAATTCATCACTCAAAACATCAAGATCAATATTTTCAGTCAAGAAAGTAGTAACAAAGTCAGGACCAAAGCTAGCTTCAATTATACGTCTCTTACTTCTTCTAAGTTTATTTTCATACTCACTAGCAGAAATACTAGAAGACAGCACAATATGAGGTTTAACAGACATAGATGTAGAATCATTATTAGGCACATCACTAGGCACAATATTTTTCAATGGAAAAACATGCTCAAAAAATTCTGCATCTCTAGATTCACAAATAAAACTATCATTCAAAGACATAAATCTATATGCAACACTATTTTGAGCATAACCAATGAAAATAGCATCAAAAGTTTTGGGTCCAACAATTACATGTTTAAAATCAGGTAGACTAACCTTATCCAAACACCCTCACACTTTCAAAATTTTCAAGTTAGGGGAAAACCCTTTCCATAACTCATACGGGGTTTTATCTAACTTCTTATGAGAGGCTTTATTAAGAACATAGCATACTAAAAAACAGTTTCCCTCCCACATATTATCAGATAAACCCGAACTCAAAAGCATAGAGTTCATCATTTCCTTAGGGGTTCTATTTTGTCGTTCGACTACACCATTTTGTTGGGGAGTATAAGGAGCACTAATCTCATGTATAATACTATTTTTCTCACGAAAGGCTTCTAGAGTATTAGTACTATATTCACCACTACTGTCAGACCTAAGTCTCTTGATTTTTCTGTCTAATTGATTCTCTACTTCTGCCTTGTATTTCCAAAACATGCTTTCAGCTCATCTTTTGACTTAAGAAGATATACCTTAGTGTATCTAGAAAAATCATCTACAAAGGTAATGTAGTATTTCTTTCCACCTTTACTAACAGTGTTCTTGAAATCTGCTAAGTCTGAATGTACTAGTTCAAGCAATTCTGTTTTTCTACAAGTTACATTCTTAAAAGGCTTTTTGGTATGCTTTGCTTCTACACAAACAAGACACTTAGAAAAATTATCAACATTAACTGCAGGAATTAATTCCATTTTTCTAAGTCTTTTAATAGAAGTAATATTAACAAGACCTAATCTACCATGCCACAAATCGATAGACTCAACAATATAAGCAGAATTGAAAGTACTAGCATTATTAGTTATCTCTTGAGCATTGTTCAGTACGAATAAACCCCCACTAAGGTAACCCTTCCCAACAAAGTCTCCCCCACGAGAAATAACAACTTTATTAGATTCAAAAATAAGTTTAAGACCTGCTTTGTTGAGAAGCGCAACAAAACTAAGTTTCTACGAAGGGAGGGTACATACAGAACATTGTTCAAGGCTAAGGTTTTTTCAGAAGTTAACTTAAGGAGAATTTTTCCTTTACCTATAACTCCAACTATGGTGGAGTTACCTATATAGACACACTCTCCATTAGCAGATTCATCAAAGTCATGAAACAACTCTTTGTTGGCGCAAAGTTGTCTTGAAGCGCTTGTGTCCAGTATCCATTCAGTCTTGTTAGCCACCATGTTCGCCTCAACAACCACAGTAGCAATGGCATCACCGCCCTCGGTAAGGTTAGCTTGGACTGGAGCTTTTCCTCCATTCCTTGAGCTTTGTCCTTGTCTCTGGTTGCACTGAAAAACCTTGTGACCAATTTTTCTGCAGACATAGAAAGATCCTTTCGACTTTTGAATATGGCCCTCCGGCTTATTAAAGTAATTTTTCTTCTTCACATGTCCTTTATTCTGTTTCCTTTAAATCTATCTTTCACAAAAGTATAAGAAGATTCCACAAGGTTAGCTTTAGCGAATTAAGAGAGAGAGATTTCATCTTATCCTTAAGCTGTTTCGACTTTTCATCTTTGAGACGGTTTGCTTCCTCAGTCCTCATGTGACTGACCAGTTCTTGAAGAGTTAAGTTTTTCTTCTTGTGTTTCAGTTGATTCCTGTAATCACTCCAGGAAGGTGGAAACTTTTCAAGCAGAACATTAGCCCGATGAGTCTCACACATCTCCATTTCCTCGTTCAAAACATCAGCAATCAAGTTCTCATTCTCGCGAATCTGTTCCATGATTGGCTTATCATCAACCATCTGAAACTTGATCCACTTTCCAATGACATACTTCTTTTTTCCCGCGTCAGCATCATATTTCTTCTCCAAACTATCCCATATGATTTTAGCAGATTTATAATTTATAAACAAATCAAATAGATGGTTAGTCATATGGTTAAGCAGTTGCCCTCTCACTGTTTTATTATCCTTTTCAAATTTCTTCTTAGCATCATCATCAACAACAATAATATTAGCAGCATTAGAACTATCAGCAATAATATCAGTCGGACGATTGTTAAACAAAACATAATCAACTTCTAATCGTTCAAAGAAAATTAAAAGTTTCTTGGACCAACGCTTATAATTATTTCCATTTAAAGGCTCAAGTTTTGACAGATCAGGAAGTGTTTTGTTCAAAGTGGTGTCCATTAGTCAATATTATATATAAAATCGCTTTCAATTGTAAGGAAAAAGAGTAGATAGTATTGACTAAGAACAAAAAAGAAAGAAGAACAACTTATCAAAAATACTGTGTCGTGGAAAGCCACTGCCTTGAAAGCGATTTCGGCCCAACTGGGTGCAAATAATTAAGGCCGGTCGCTCTCCAAGGTTCCACAGCACCTCCAAACACGTGCACTCATGGCTGGAAGTTTAGAATATGCATAAAATAGTTGCCCAGAAATAAGAGAAGATGAAGGTATTTTCTATAGTTGTTACATAAATTAGAAAGTTGTAAGAAGAAAGTAATGATTAGCAAGATGAATTCTTGGTTAAGATTTGAGTTACTTATGATGCTGATGACCATCCTATTTATAGGATGAAAATGAGTTTAGTTTCATGACAAGTGTCTTACTTACTTGTCAATTTTCATTCATGCAAGATGACAACACATCTCATACAAAATAACACTTGGCTTAACAAGGCCATTTGTCAAACAATATCAATGCCACATGTAAAAACTCTTGCCATGTACCAATAAGCTAAGAGTATTTGGCCACAAGGCTTTGTGCAAGAAGCCACTTAGAAATAGATAGGACACTTGTAAAATAAAAAGACCCATGGCTATTGGTGGTAATTGGATTTTCCAAAAGAAGTCTTTCACTTTGAATTATACATAGTACCAACAATAAAAAATTCAAACAATCAACAATGACATCAGCAAGAGTCGAAAGATTCAGCCACAAAGAAATAGATACTATGGGAAACTAAAATGGATTTAATTTTCTTTTGTTCTTTCCTTTAACCTTTCTTTCTTTTTTCTCATTCTTGTTTATCCCTAATATTGTTGTGGAAAAATGACCGAGAATTGGTAGTGATAGGATTTCGATTTGGCGGTGATTTAGTTTTTCAGATTTTAGTTTAATGGTGATTTTAATTTTTAGATTTTGATTAGATGCAAACTTTAATTTTAAGACTTTGTGTCATGACCCAAACTACCCCATTGTGATGGCTCCTATCGCAATACTAGGCTAGCCAATTTGTTATTTAGGACATACGCCAATTCTCTTTAATAATTCATTTTAAAAACTTTTTTGTCATAATTCTTTCATTAAACAATTGCAAATAAGTAAGCAAATATAAACCAATGACCCGACCTCGGGTGTCACTAGTCATGAGCATCTTGGATACAAGTCTGATACAGTCTACTAAAAATGACGAGAGAAGTCTAATAAAAAAATGAGCAACTAGAAGATAGGAGGGAGAAGAGCAAGGCTGCGATCATCGTGCAACTATCTAGCTAAGATCCAGAATAAACTGAGGAAGAATCAACACTCACTCGAATGACCTGTGGCACCTGGATCTACATACAAGATGCAGGAAGTAACATGAGTACGCCGACTCAGTAAGTAACAACTATAAATAAAGGCTGAGTGCAGTGACGAGCAGTAAAATCACATAAAGTTCAAGATTTTGAATTCTCTATAAAACAACAAGTGTCAATTCAGTGTTCAATTAAAATATCATTTGAAACTGCAGTTCCAATGGAAACACGTACAAATATCTTCAACATTTTCAATAAAGGCTCAATATAAAAATAGAGTGGAAATAATGATATCATCAACAAGCCCCTCCGGCAAGCCTCCCAATCACTCGTCACTCAACATTCATCACTCAGCGCTCACACACAATAGGTACCTGCGCTCAGTGGGGGTGTAAAGACTCCGGAGGGGCTCCTACAGCCCAAGCGCTATATCGCTGCGGCGTGCAGCCCGACCAAATATCGCTGCGACGTGCAGCCCGATCCATATATCGCTGCGGCGTGTAACCCAATCCATATATCTATATATATTGCTACGGCGTGTAGCCCGATCCATGTATATCCTCACAATCAGGCCCTCAACCTCACTCAGTCATCAACCTCACAAGCCACTCGGGCGTATGAGTAAAAAATCAGGGAACTCAGCCCAAAACATCTTTCATATATTTTAAAATAGAGTAATGAAACTGAATTAAACAATAAACAGGAAAAAAAATCATGACTGAGGATATGCTTTCAAATCAAAAAGTTTGAGGATAGTAAAAAAATACCCCTGAGGGTCCAAACAGTACATGCACAAGGCCCCAAACATGGCATTCAACCCAATTTATAAGAATTCTTTCTAAAACATATAGCTATTATACAACTTTAATAAAAATATGCAACTCTATAGTTTTTACGGGACGGACCAAGTCACAATCCCTAACGGTGCACACTCGCACTCCCGTCACCTAGCATGTGCATCACCTCAATATATCGAAATAGTACGAAATTCTGGGGTTTCATACCCTCAGGTCTAGATTTACAATCGTTACTTACCTCAATTAAGACAAACACTACTCCGCAATGCCCTTGCCGCTTAACTTGGCCACAAATCGCCCCGAATCTATCCAAAATCAGTATATTATCATTAATATATGCTAAAGGAACGAAGCCCACATAAAAATTATCAAATTAAACCACAAATCCCAAAATTGGCCAAACCCGATCCCCGGGCCCACGTCTTGGAATCCAACAAAAGTTGCAAAACTAGAAATCTCTTTCACTCACGAGTCCATTCATACCAAATTTACCAAAATTCGACCTTGTTTGACCCCTCAATTAACCAATTTAAACTCTCCAATTTCAAGCCCTAATTTCCCCAAATTTTTACCCCTAGTTTCTACAATTTTCTTGCTTAATAAAATGAAATTCACCATAGATATGAGTATTAAGTTCAAAAATATTAGCTCAACGAATCCCACCCTTGATTCCCTCTTCAAAACCCTCCAAAAGCTCCAAAAGTCGAGTGAAAAATGTGAAGAAATGCCCAAAAATGCGAAGTATGGCTTTTATAGCTTCTTCCCCAGGGGTCTCGCACCTGCAGCCCCTTTCTCGCACCTGCGCTACCGCACCTGCGCTCCAAGACACCGCACTTGATAAGTCCACTTATCCAACCTTATTCCGCACCTGCAACACATTTCTCGCACCTGCGGGCTTGCACGTGCGTTCCTCACTTGCGCATCTGTGCTAACCCCCTTGCTTCCCATCTCCGCATCTGCGACTCATTTCTTGCACCTGCGACCTCCGTACCTATGCTCCTCCTTCCGCAGACGTGGAACACCGGAAACAACAACACCATCAGCTTTTCTTTCATTTCCAAACTTCCCTTTAGCCATCCAAAATCATCCCGAGGCCTTCGGGACCTCAACCAACAACATCGATAGGTCACACATCAATACACGAACTTAGTCGAACCTTCGAAACACCCAAAACAACACCAAAACACCGATCTAATCCCGAATTCAAGCCTAAGGATTTCTAAATCTCCAAAATTCAGCAACGATACCGAAACCAACCAAATCACGTCCGAATGACCTGAAATTTTGCACACACGTCACAATTGACACTACGAATCTATTCTAACTTCCGGAATTCCATTCCGACCCCAATATCTAATTTTCCACTGTCGATCGAAAATCGCCAAATTTCCAATTTGGCCAATTCAAGACTAATCTACCACGCTCCAAATCACACTCCGAACACACTCCTTAGTCAAAAATCACCTAACAAATCTATCTGAACCATAAAAACCCTAATCCGAGATTGTTTATTCATAAATCAACTTTCGGTTGACTTTTCCACTTAATATCCAAATTAAGAGACTAAGTGTCTCATTCCACTCCAAAAATCACTCCGAACCCGAGCCAACCAACCCGCCGCAACATAATAAAGCTGAACAACATATAATGAAACAGAAATGGGGGAAACAGGGCTATGACCCTCGGAACGACCGACCGGGTCGTTACATCCTCCCCCTTTTAAACAAATGTTCGTCCTCGAACGAGTCTAGAAAATTACCTGGAGTCTCAAACAGGTGTGGATATCTGCTCTGCATCTCTCGCTCGGTCTCCCAGGCGGCCTCCTCCACCGGCTGCCTTCTCCACTGCAACTTAACTGAAGCTATATCCTTTGACCTCAATCTTTGAACCTGCCGATCCAAATAGCCACTAGCTCCACATCATAGGTCATATCACCCTACAACAGAACCGTGCTGAAGTCCAAAACATGGGATGGGACACCAACATACTTCTGAAGCATGGAAACATGAAATACCGGATGCACACTCAACAAACTGGGTGGCAAATCAAGCCTATAAACCACCTCCCCTATCCTTTGAAGCACCTCAAAAGGCCCAATGAAGTGGGGGCTCAACTTTCCCCTCTCCCCAAACCGCATAACACCCTTCATGGTGACACCTTCAGCAACACCTTCTCCCAAACCATGAAAGACACATCACGGACCTTCCTGTCCGCGTAGCTCTTCTGCCTAGACTGCGGCGTGCGAAGCTGCTCCTGAACCAACTTCACCTTATCTAGAGCATCCTGTACCAAATCCGTACCCAAGAGTCTAGCCTTACTCGGCTCAAACCAACCAATCGAAGATCTACAACTCTTCCCGTACAAAGCCTCGTATGGATCCATCTGAATACTCCACTGATAACTATTATTATATGCAAACTCCGCGAGTGGCAGATGCTAGTCCCATGAACCCCCAAAATCAATGACATAAGCGCGCCACATGTCCTCCAATATCTGAATAGTGCGCTCGGACTGCCCCTCCATCTGAGGGTGAAAAGTTATGCTCAACTCAACCTGTGTACCCAACTCTCGCTGCACGACCCTCCAAAACTGCGATGTGAACTTGGTACCTCTATCAGAAATGATGGAAACTGGAACACCATGCAGTCGAAAAATCTCTCGGATATAAATCCCAACTAACTGCTTCAAAGTGTAAGTAGTACCAACAGGAATGAAGTGCGGGGACTTGGTCAGCCGATCCACAAGAACCCAAATAGCATCAAACTTCCTCGAAGTCCGTGGGAGCCCATCTACAAAGTCCATGGTGATCTGCTCCTACTTCCACTCCCGAATATCTAGTCTCTGAAGAAAGCCACCCTGTCTCCGATGCTCATACTTGACATGCTGACAGTTGAGACACCAAGCTATAAATCCTATGATATCCTTCTTTATCCGCCTCCACCAGTAATGCTATCTCAGATCCTAATACATCTTTGCGGCACCCGGATGGATGGAATACCGCGAGCTGTGAGCCTCCTCAAGAATCAACTCCCGAAGCCCATCTAGATTAGACATGCATATCCGACCCTGCATCCTCATCACACCATCATCACCAATAGTCACATCACTGGCATTACCTCACCGGACCCTATCCTGAAGAATGAGCAAGTGTGGGTCATCATACTGGCGCTCCCTGATACGGTCATAAAGAGGAGACCTGGAGACTAGGATCCGATATATCCAACCTCACAAGCTGGCTCGCTAAGGCCTGGACATCAAGTGTTAAAGGTCTCTCTGTTGCTGGAAGATATGCTAAACTCTGCAAGCTCTCTACCCGACGACTCAAGGCATCGGCCACCACATTGGCCTTTCCCGAATGATATAGATTAGTGATATCATAGTCCTTGAGAAGCTCCAACCATCTCCACTGATGCAAATTCAGATCTTTCTGCTTAAACAGATGTTGCAGACTCCGGTGATCAGTATAAATCTCATAATGAATTCCATACAAATAATGACGCCATATCTTCAAGGCGTGAACAATGACTGCTAACTCAAGATCATGCACCGGATAATTCTTCTCATGGGTCTTCAACTGGCACGAGGCATAGGCAATCACCCTACCCTCCTACATCAAGACACAACCAATGCCTATCCTTGAGGCATCACAATACACGGTATAAGAACCTGAAGCTGATGGCATAACTAACATTGGAGCTGTGGTCAAGGAAGCCTTGAGCTTTTGAAAGTTTTCCTCACACTCGTCCGACCACCTGAACGGATCACCCTTCTGGTTCAATCTGGTCAAGGGTGAATCAATAGAAGAAAACCCTTCCACAAAGAGACGGTAATAGCCCGCCAAACCAAGAAAGCTCCTAATCTCTGTAACTGAGGACAGTATTGGCCAACTCCGCCTCTATCTTCTTTGGATCTACCCGAATAACCTCACTAGAAAAACCACGTGCCCCAAGAATGCTACTGAGCCAAGCCAAAACTCACACTTGGAAAACTTTGCATAAAGCTTCTCCACCCTCAATCTCTGTAATACAACTCTCAATTGCTGAGCATGCTCCTCCTGGCTACGAGAGTACACCAGGATGTCATCAATGAACACAATAACAAAGGAATCCAAGTATGGCTGAAATACATTGTTCATCAAATGCATGAATGCTGCTGGGGCATTGGTCAGCCCAAAAGACATCAGCAAGAACTCATAATGGTCATAACAGGTCCTGAAAGTCGTCTTGGGAATATCTGAATCCCTAATCTTCAGCTGATGATACCCGGACCTCAAATCAATCTTAGAGAACACCCTAGCTCCCTGAAGCTGGTCAAATAAATCATCGATACGAGGCAAAGGATACTTGTTCTTGACTGTGACCTTGTTCAAATTCCTGTAGTCAATCACATTCTTATGGAACCATCCTTCTTCTTCACAAACAGAACCGGTGCACTCCAAGGTGGCACACTAGGCCGAATAAACCCCTTATCTAGGAGTTCCTGAAGCTGATATTTCAATTCCTTCAAATCCGTTGGTGCCATACATACGGTGGAATGAAATAGGCTGAGTGCCTGGAACCAAATCAATACCAAAATCAATATCCCTGTCGGGCAGCATGCCCGACAGGTCTGCAGGAAACATATCCGGAAAATGATGGACCACATGAACATAATCAATAGTGGGAGTCTCAACACTGACATCCCTCACAAAAGCCAAATAAGATAGGCACCCTTTCTCCACCATACGCTGAGCCTTCAGGTAGGAAATCAATGTACGAGGCACATAATCTATGAAACCTCTCCACTCAACCCTCAGAAATCCTGGCATCGCTAAGGTCACGGTCTTAGCGTGACAATCTAGAACAACATGACATGGAGAAAGCCGATCCATGCCCAATGTCACATCGAAGTCAACCATACTAAGCAATAAAAAATCCACTCGGGTCTCTAGACCCCCCATAGACACCACACATGACTGATACGCACGGTCCACAACAATAGTATCGCCCACGAGAGTAGACACATGAACAGATGTAACTAAGGACTCACGGGGCATATCAGAAAATGGGAAAAATATGATGAGACATATAAATATGTGGAACCAGGATCAAATAAGACTGAGGCATCTCGGTGACAAACTGAAACAATACCTGTAATCACGGTCTTTGAGGCCATAGCATCTGGCCTGGCTGGAAGTGCATAAAAATTGGCCTGACCTCCACCTGATCGACCTCCCTCTCTAGGGCGGCCTCTAGCTGCCTGACCCCCACACCTAGCTGCTTGGGCGGGTGGTGAAGTGACTAGAGCTGAAGTCGAGGGATGACTCCTCTACTGAGATGGACCCCCAATAAAACGTAGACACTACCTCCTTATATGCCCAAACTCTCCACACTCGTAACAACTCCCTGGTGTGGGGGACGGGGACTGAAGGGAACCCCTAGCACCGACATAATTGATGGAAGAACCTGGCGTGGAAGAGCCCTGAACTGATGGTGCACATGATGAACTCTGGGCTGGAAGGGCACTAAATCATGAGCGGACCGGATGAGAACTGCAGGAGCCATACCCCGATGGTGCGCGACTATGAACTGGGCAAGCTGGATGAGTAGGCCTAAGGACGGCCTCTGCCGTGCTGAAACTGACCCCTAGAGGGGATACCACCAAAGCTACCAGATCCTCTAGGCCTCTTGGCCTTCCTATCCTCTCGCTCCTGGAGACGAACTGACTCAATCTCTCGGGCAATATCAACAATGTCCTCAAAAGTAGCACCTGACACCCTCTCCCTGGTCAGTCGGAACCAACCAAACAACATGATGAGCTAGCTCTGAAATCTCATCTCATACTGCATCACAAGCATATCATCCTGACGCAACTGCTCAAACTGCTTGTGCAGCTCTTCCCTGTAGGACTGTGGACATACTTCTCCAAAAAGAGAGCGGAGAACTACTGCCATGTAAGGGGCGCGGCACCAATAGGCCTACACCTCTCATAAGCCTCCCACCAAGTAAAGGCAGCCCCAGAAAACTGGAAAGTAGTGAACGAGTCCCCATTGGTCTCCAAAATACCCGCTATCCGAAGCATCTTCTGACACTTGTCCAAGAAACCCAGTGCATCCTCACCCTCAACACCACTGAAAATCGGAGGCTGAAGTCTACCAAACCTCTCCAACCTACACTACTCGTCATCTGGCATGACGAGAACCACATAATCCTGAGCAGGTACAACCGGCTGGGTTGGAATTGCCCCTGTTGTCTTAAGCCCCTCAACAACTTGCTCGGGAGTGCGCACGACGGGAGTCTAAGTGCCTCCCCTGGCTTGAGAAGTAGAAGCTGTAGAAGAAACAACGACCGCCTGATAAAGACTGGTGCAAACAGTCAAATTTGAGCCAAGGTCTCCTGAAGACCCGAAATAACAATAGGAACGACTGGTGCTTGGGCTGGTCCTGCTAGAACATCTTCGACTGGGACCTGATCTGGAATAACGGGTGGGCTATAGGTATAGCCCCGACTGCTGCACGAGCTACACCCCTACCCCTGCCACGACCTCGACCGCGACCTCGACCCCTCACAGGCCTAGCTGGTGGCTGGTCATCCTGTCCGGTAGCACGTGTCCTCATTATCTGTGAGAGAATGAAACAATAGAAGTTTAGTTACCAGAATCAATAGATTCACACAACAAGAATTTAAGAATGTGAGATTTTTCCTAAGGGTTCTGCAGCCCCTCAAAGATAAGTATGGATGTCTCCGCACCGATCTGCAAGACTCTACTAAACCTGCTTATGACTTGTGAGATCTATGTAACCTAGGCTTTGATACCAACTTGTCACGACCCAAACTACCCCGTCGCGATGGAGCCTATCGCAGCACTAGACTAGCCGATTCGTTATTTAGGACATATGGAAATTCTCTTCAATAATTCATTTAAAAAATTTTTTGTCATAATTTTTTCATTAAACAATTGCAAACAGCTAATAGTAAACAAATATAAACCAACGGCCTGACCTCGGGTGTCACTAGTCATGAGCATCTAGGATACAAGTCTGATACAGTCTACTAAAAATGACGAGAAAAGTCTAATAAAAAAATGAACAACTAGAAGATAGGAGGGAGAATAGCAAGGCTGTGATCGCTGTGCTGCTACCTTTCTAACCTCCGGAATAGACTAATGAAGAATCAGCACTCACTCGGATGATCTGTGGCACCTAGATCTGCACACAAGGTGCAGGGAGTAACGTGAGTACGCCTACTCAGTAAGTAACAACTATAAATAAAGGCTGAGTGCAGTGACGAGCAGTAAAATCACATAAAGTTCAAGATTTTGAAGTCTCAATAAAACAAGTGTCAATTGAGTGTTCAAGTCAAAATATCATTTGAAACTGCAGTTCCAATGGAAACACGTACAAATATCTTCAATATTTTTAATAAAGGCTAAATATAAAAATAGAGTGGAAATAATGATTTCATCAAAAAGCCCCTCAGGCAAGCCCCCCAATCACTCAGAAATCACACACAATAGGTACTTGCACTCACTGAGGGTGTACAGACTCCAGAAGGGCTCCTACGGCCCAAGCGCTATATCGCTGCGACGTGCAACCCGGTCCATGTATATCCTCACAATCAGGCCCTCGGCGTCACTCAGTCATCAACCTCACAAGACACTCGGGCGTATCAGTAAAAAAATCAGGGGACTCATCCCAAAACAACTTTCATATATGTCACGACTCAAAATCCCAACACAGGTTGTGATGACGCCCAACACCGGGGTTAGGCAAGCCAACAATTGTTTACTAGTGATATTATCCTTATTTGACATATCAACCCCACACTTACCAAATTTTAAGCTTAGATCATTTAAATAAAAGCGGATAAGTTAACCAACTTAAGTAAATGCAGACACAAGGATCATGAACCAATATGTACAGTCCAAAAATATAGAGTCTACTATGTGTGTGCCATGAACTAGTGTCACAAGTCAACATGCGAACTAGTAGAATATACAAAAGATTATACAAACTGTACTGCTGTTTGGAAGAAGTAGACATAAATAACAAAAGATAACTCGATAGTACTGCTTAGAATCGCCAAGAAAGGCAGCTCACCGTGGAGTCAGGTCCAGAAAAATACGTCAAGCTTCGGTCGGATAACCAGATGCACCAGCCTCAAAACCTGTACAATGAAGTACATAAGTGTAGTATGAGTACATAAGCAGATATGTACCCAGTGAGTATCCCGCCTAACCTCGAAGAAGTAGCGACGAGAGGTTGACGTGATACTTACTAGGTCAGACAATGTGGAATAAGTATAGGCTAACCAGTAATAGCAGTAATGAACAATAATAAGGAAATGAGCATCAAATAACAATCTCTAGTACCCTCGCGCCACCCTTTTCCATGGCATACAAGATATTTAACCTTCTTTCTTTTCATGAAATCAACAGTTACAATTATAGGGCTTCTCACAAATTACCAAACATATAACATGCTATAAATGTACGGTCATTACGACGTGAAAAGTAAATGTGCACTGACGAGGGTCGAAAGGCCCGAACCATAGATGCATCTATCTTCCCCGCTCGCGAATCGAACATACGACACAGTTAATATAATACTAAGACCTCCCCCGCTCGCGAATCATACCTGCAACTCAGGTTCATATAATATTAGGGCTACCCCGCTCGCGAATCATCCATGCGACTCGGGTTCCCATACAAATTCATGATTAGCAGGAGATTTCTAGATAATTTTGCAGGGAGCATACTAACAGTGTGAGAATTTTAGAAATGTCAACTTCAAGCATAACCCCTTAGGCCTTCACATGTGAGATTCGAGGATATTAGACTACTTAATCCGTAGACACGATCACAGATACAACACATAAATCATGCTTGTGAGTCCTAATCTACCCAACAAGGCATAATAGTAGCTACGCACGGACTTTCGTCACTTCGTGCGTGCGCAGCCCCGCAAATAAGGACAAAACCACCATTTATAATCACCTATGGGGACAATTCCCTCTTACAAGGTTATAAAGGAGACTCACCTTGTGTCAAATTCACTCCCCGGACTAAGAACGTTCCCGAAACTCCGAACTCTACACCCGAGGACTCGAAACTAGCCAAATGTGATACAAATATATTAATTTATGGTCAAAGTATGGAAATTCTCCTACTCATTTAGTAAATTCACCATTCTTGAAGAAATTATAAAATCCAACCTCGGGCCCGCATCCTCGGATTCCAAAAATTCTCGAAGGGAATACTTACCCATAGCCTAAGGATCATTAATATACGATTTTTACTTGATTCCATAGCTAATTTACGGGTAAATCCTCAAATTATCGAAAACCCTAGGTTACTACCCAATTCTTGATTTTCTTCACTAATTATGTGATTAAACTTAACTAGTAATTCATGCATGAAGCCAATATTAGAGATGAATTTGCTTACCTTCAATAACCAGGTCGTTTGCCCCTAAAAAATGGTGGAAATCACCCCAAGGAAGAAGAAGAAGATATGGGAAATGAATTGATTCCCGTGTATAAAAACACACTGCCTGAATAGTGTTTCCGCACCTGCAACTCGAGGACCGCACCTGCGGTCTCACACCTGCGGAAATGGACTAGGGAGCCTGGGCCCGCACCTGCGGAATTTTTGTCCGCACCTGCGAGAATTGACCTGACCACTGGGGGTCGCACCTGCGAGGCTGGGACCGCATGAGCGGTCCCGCACCTGCGATTGGTCAACCGCACCTGCGGTCACACCAGAACAGGTGCACCAACAACTATTTCAGCTGGTTTTTAGCCTCGAGTGGTGTTTATGAGGCACCTGGGCCCACCCGAGACCCCGTCCAAATATACCAACAAGTCCCAAATCAGAATACCGACTCGCTCGAGCCTCCGGAACACCCAAAACAACACTAAAACATAAAAATCACACCTCAAAACCCCAAGAACCCAAACTTAGGAACTTTAAGTTTTCTTGACTTCGCTAACAACGCGCCGAACCGACCTATACAACTCAGAATGACACCAATTTTGCAGGCAAGTCATAAATGATATAACAGAACTATTCCCGGTCTCAGAATCCCATTTAGACCTCGATATCACAAAAACACGTCCCAACCACAATAGGAACTTAAGGAACTCTTATTTCGATATTGGGCGCCAAAACGCCCCGGGTCATCAGAAACCCATTCTGAACATACGCTCAGGCCCGGAATCATCATACGAAGCTATCGGAATCGTCGAAACTCGATTCCAAGGTCGTTTACCCAAAATGTTGACCAAAGTCAAACTTGGCCTTAAAGGCCAACTTGAAGGAACCAAGTGTTCCAATATTTACTCTAAACACTTCTTAATCCCGGACCACCCGCTCCTGCAAGCAATAAATCACAATAAGCCGCTAGGGGAAGTTTAATTTAGGGGAACGGGGTCCGATAACGCAAAATGACCGGTCGGATCTTTACATTCTCCACCTCTTAAAGTAAACGTTCGTCCTCGAACGGGTCTAGAATCACACCTGAAGTGATGAATAAGTGTGGATATCTGCTTCGCATGTCCTCCTCAGACTCCCAGGCCGCTTCCTCGACTGCTTGGCCCCTCCACTGGACCTTCACTGCAGAAACTCTCTTGGACCTCAATTGGCGATCTTATCTATCAATAATAGCAACTGGCTTATCCTCGTAGCCCAACCTCTCATCCAACTAAATAGTGCTGAAATCAACCACGTGAGAGAAGTCGGCGTGGTACCTTCGGAGCATGGATACATGAAAAACTGGATGAACTCCTGATAAACTGGGAGGTAAGGCTAGCTCATAAGCAACCTCCCGAACTCGCCTCAACACCTCGAAGGGACCTATAAAACTCAGGCTTAGCTTGCCCTTCTTCCCAAACCTCATAATACCCTTCATAGGCGAGACTTTCAACAGAACCTTGTCTCCTTCCATAAATGATACATCACACGCCCTCTGATCCGCGTAACCCTTTTGTCTGGACTGTGCTATGTGGAGCCTCTCCTGAATCAGCTTCACTTTCTCCAAAGCATCCGTCACCAGGTCGGTGCCATATAACTTAGCCTCGCCAGGCTCAAACCACCCGATAGGAGAACGACATCGCCGACCATACAAAGCCTCAAATGGTGCCATCTCAATGCTGGACTGATAACTATTATTGTAAGCAAACTCGGCCAAAGGCAAGAACTGGTCCCACTAACCTCCGAAGTCAATCACGCATGACCGGAGCGTGTCTTCCAATATCTGAACTGTACGCTCCGACTGACCATCAGTCTGAGGATGAAATGTTGTGCTGAGGTCTATCTGGGTACCCATCTCACTATGCAATACTCTCCAGAAGTGTGAGATGAACTGAGGGCCTCGATCTGATATAATGGACACCGACACACCATGTAATCGGACTATCTCCCGAATGTAGATTTGGGCTAACCTCTCAGAAGTATAAGTAGTAGCCTTTGGAATGAAATGTGCCAACTTGATCAATCTATCCACGATGACCCAAACTGCGTCAACCTTCGCAAGGTCCGAGGCAACCAACAACGAAGGCCATAGTGATGCGCTCCCATTTCCACTCAGGAATGGTCATCTGCTGAAGTAGGCCTCCTGGCCTCTGGTGCTCATAATTCACCTGCTGGCAATTAAGACACCTAGTCACATACTCCACAATGTCCTTCTTCATCGGCCTCCACCAGTAATGCTACTTCAAGTCACGATACATCTTCGTAACACCAGGATGAATAGAATACCGAGAACTGTGTGTTGCCTCTAGAATCCTCTCCCTCAGGACATCCACATTAGGAACACATAAGAGGCCCTAAAGTCTCAGAACACTATCCTCGCCAATAATGACCTCCTTGGCCCTACACTGAACCACTGTCTCCCGAAGCTCTGCTAGGCACGGATAATAGAACTGCGGGGCCTTAATCACCCCAAATAACAAAGATTGAGCAACCACATGTTCTAAAACTTGACGAGGCTCTGAAGGTCTAATCTCACCAGGCGATTGGCCAAGGAATAAATGTCTAAGGTTAGAGGTCTCTTCTCGGCTGCAATATAAGCCAAGCTACTCATACTCTCCGCCTTCCTGCTCAAAGCATCTGCTACCACATTTGCCTTGCCCGGGGTGATAAAGAATGGTGATATCATAATCCTTCAACAACTCAAGCCATCTACGCTGCCTCAAATTAAGATCCTTATTCTTGAACAAGTGCTGCAAGCTACGGTGGTCTGTATATACCTCACAAGACACCCCATACAAGTAGTGCCTCCAAATCTTAAGAGCATGAACAATCTCTGCCAACTCCAAATCGTGCACAGGGTAATTATTTTCATGAACCTTCAGCTGGCATGAAGCATAAAGAAATAACTCTCCCTTCCTGCATCAACACACATCCCAAACCAACGCGTGAAGCGTCACAATACATTGTATACATCCCAGAACCGGAAGGCAATACTAGAACTGGTGCTGAGGTCAATGCTTTCTTGAGCTTCTGAAAGCTCGCCTCACACTCGTCAGACCATCGGAACGAGGCATTCTTCTAAGTCAATCTAGTCAATAGAGCTGCAATAGAAGAGAACCCCTCCACAAATCGGCGACAATGTCCTGCTACGCCCAAAAAGCTCCTAATCTCTGTAGCTGAAGTAGGACGCGACCAATTCTAACTACCTCGATCTTCTGAGGATAAACCTTGATACCCTCTCCGGATACCACATGCCCAAGAATTCCACGGAATCCAACCAGAACTCACACTTGGAGAACTTAGCATATAGCTTCTGTTCTCGCAAAGTCTGGAGCACAACTCTCAAATGCTGCTCGTGCTCCCCCAGGCTACGTGAGTAAATGAAAATGTCATCAATGAAGACAATGACGGAGAAATCAATATATGACCTGAACACCCTATTCATCAAGTCCATGAATGCTGCTGGGGCATTAGTCAAACCATATGATATCACCAGGAACTCATAATGGCCATATCTCGTACGAAAAGCAGTCTTCGGAACATCTGAAGCCCGGATCCTCAACTGATGATACCCCGATCTCAAATCAATCTTAGAAAATGCACGAGCACCCTACAACTGGTCAAACAAATCGTCGATTCGCGACAAAGGATAATTGTTCTTAATGGTAACCTTGTTCAACTGGCGGTAATCAATACACAGCCGCATGGACCCATCCATTTTCTTCACGAATAAAATGGGAGCACCCCACAGGGATACACTTGGTCTGATTAACCCCTTAGCTAATAACTCCTCAAGATGCTCCAACTCTTTCGGAGCCATACAGTACGGAGGAATAGATATAGGCTGGGTGCTTGGAGCTAAATCAATGCAGAAATCAATATCACGATCCGGAGGCATGCCTGGAAGGTCTGAAGGAAATACATCAGCAAACTCTCGAACCACTGGCACCGAATCAATCGTCGGAGACTCGGTGGTGGATTCCCGCACATAAGCGAGGTAGGCCAGACAGCCCTTCTCGACCATATGTCGAGCCTTCAGGAATGAAATAACCCGGCTGGCTGCACTAACTGAGGAACCTCTCCACTCCATCCTAGGCGACTCTGGCATGGCTAAAGTAACCGTCTTGACATGGAAATCTAGCACGACATGATAAGGAGACAGCCAATCCATGCCTAAAATAATCTCAAAATCAACCATGTCGAGCAATAAGAGATCCGCTCGAGTCTCGAACCCGCAGAATGTGACCATACAGGACTGATAAACCCGGTCTACCACCACAGAATCGCCCACAGGGGTGGACACACATATAGGAGAACCCAAGGAATCACGAGGGACATCCAGAAAATGAGAAAACAAGACCGAAACATAGGAATAAGTGGATCCTAGATCAAATAACCTTGATGCCTCTCTACCATATACTGTAATAATACATGTGATCACATCGTCTGAGGCCACTGCATTTGATCTGGCCGGAAAAGCGTAGAATCTAGCTGGAGCACCAGAAGACCGAGCCCCGCCAGAATGAACAGGGGCTGGCTGACCCCCTCCTGACTGGCCTCCACCTCTAGGACGACCCCTGCGACCTGTCCCCCACCTCTGGGTGGCCAGAGTACTGGTGCTGGACTCATAGGCTGGTAACCCTGCTGCACTGCCTTACCCCGAAACCTGGGACAAGTCCTCCTGATATGGCCGAGATCCCCGCACTCGTAATATCTCACTGGAGGCACGACCTGCTGCTCTGAAGTAGAAGCCTGGATAACTGGGGGACAGTGAGAACCTTCTGGCATAGCACTATAGTAAGGCCTCACTGGAGCACCACGAGGATGTGGTGGTGGTAGTGCTGAATTTGGGTGCCTGCTGGGCTGACCCCTAGCAAACTAACCTCTGCCCCTAGTTGGGGCACCTCTGAAATCCCCGGAATATCTGGCTCTCTTATCCGGTTGTACCTGCTCCCTGACCCTCGACCGATAGCCCTCGATCCTACGAGCAATCTCCACTACTAGCTGATAAGGATTCCCTATCTCCACCTCCCGGGCCATGCTGGTCCTAATGCCTGGATGCAACCCGGCTACAAATATCCGGACTCTCTCAGCATCGGTAGGTAGTATCATGAGTGCATGGCGAGACAATTCTGAAAATCTAGCCTTATAGTATGTCACTGACAGCTGTCCCTGCTCCAGCTGCTCAAACTGATACCGCAACTCTTCCCTCTCAGAGGGTGGGATATATCTGTCTAGAAACATCTGAATGAACTGCTCCCAAGTGATAGGAGGAGAACCTGCTGGCCTGCTGAGAATATCGGACTGCCACCATCTGCGAGCTCTACCCTCTAACTGGAAAGTAGCGAAGTCCACTCCATGGGACTCTAGTCCCTCATGTTGTGCAGTCTGTCCCTGCACCTGTCAATGAAATCCTGGGCATCCTCGCCTTGATCACCCCCAAAGACCGAAGGGTGCAATCGAGTCGATCTGTCCAATAACTTCTGCGAATCGTCGTCCGCAACTGGTCTAGGCTCAGGTGCTGCTGCTATAGGCTGGACCCCACCCACGGGCAGTGTACCCGGGGTATGATGAAGTGCTGCTGTCTGACCTGCAACCTGGGAAGTAGGGTTCTGGGCTCCCCCTCCTGCCTGAGATGTGGCTGGATCCGCTGGAAACAAACCAGCCTAGGACATAGTATCCATAAACCTCAACATACGGCCCATGACCTCCTGGAAGCCCGTCGCATTCATGAAGTTCACTGGAGCAGGACCTGCTGGGGGCACCTCCCCCTGCTCCTCTATAGTAGGATCCCCTGGTGGTGCAGCTGGAATAGCTCTAGGACGCCCCCGTCCCCTACCTCGGGCCGGTGCCCTCCCCCGGCCTCTGCCAGATGTATGCGTCCTCACCATCTGTGAGAGAATAGAAGAATGATATTTAGTATACCATCAACTGCACGATAGATCATGAATAAAAAGAGGTTTCCTAACACCCTATAGCCTCCCGAAGATAAATACAGACGTCTCTGTATCGATCCGTGAGACTCTATTAGGTTTGCCCGTGACTCGTGAGACCTACGTGAACCTAGTGCTCTGATACCATGTTGTCACAACCCAAAATCCCAACACAGGTCGTGATGGCGCCCAACACCGGTGTCAAGCAAGCCAACAGTTGTTTACTAGTGAGATTATCCTTATTTGACATATCAACCCCACACTTACCAAATTTTAAGCTTAGATCATTTAAGTAAAAGCGGATACATTAACCAACTTAAGTAAATGCAGCCACAAGGATCATGAACCAATATGTACAGCCCCAAAATATAGAGTCTACTATGTGTGTGCCAGGAACTAGTGTCACAAGTCAAAAGGCGAACTAGTAGAATATACAAAAGATGATACAAACTGTACTGCTGTCTGGAAGAAGTAGACAGAAATAACAAAAGATAACTCCATGGTACTGCTGAGAATCGCCAAGGAAGGAAGCTCACCGTGGATTCAGGTCCAGAAAAATACGTCAAGCTCCAGTCGGATAACCAGATGCACCAGCCTCAAAACCTGTACAATGAAGTACAGAAGCATAGTATGAGTACATAAACATATATATACCCAGTGAGTATCCCGCCTAACCTCGAGGAAGTAGCGACGAGAGGTCGACGTGATACTTACTAGGGTCAGACAATGTGGAATAAGTATAGGCTAACCAGTAATAGAAGTAATGAACATTAATAAGGAAATGAGCATCAAATAACAATCTCTAGTAACCTCGCGCCACCCTTTTCCGTGGCATACAAGCTATTTAACCTTCTTTCTTTTCATGAAATCAATAGTTACAATTACAGGGCTTCTCACAAATTACCAAACATATAACATGCTATAAATGTACGGTCATTACGACGTGAAAAGTAAATGTGCACTGCCGAGGGTCGAACGACCTGAACCATAGATGCATTTATCGGCCCTACTCGCGAATCGAACATGCGACACAGTTAATATAATACTAAGAACACCTCCGCTCGCAAATCATACCTGCAACTCGGGTTGATATAATATTAGGGCTACCCCGCTCGCGAATCATCCATGCGACTCGGGTTCCCATACAAATTCATGATTAGCAGGAGATTTCCAGATAATTTAGCAGGGAACATACTAACAGTGTGAGAATTTTAGAAATGTCAACTTCAAGCATAACCCCTTAGGCCTTCACATGTGAGATTCGAGGATATTAGACTACTTAATCCATATACAAGATCACAGATACAACACATAAAGCATGCTTGTGAGTCCTAAACTACCCAACAAGGCATAATAGTAGCTACTCACGGACTCTCGTCACTTCGTGCGTGCGCAGCCCCCGCAAATAAGGACAAAACCACCATTTATAATCACCTATGGGGACAATTCCCTCTTACAAGGTTAGAAAGGAGACTCACCTTGTGTAGAGTTCACTCCCCGGACCAAGAACGCGTCCGAAACTCCGAACTCTACACCCGAGGACTCGAAACTAGCCAAATGTTATACAAATACATTAATTTATGGTCAAAGTACGGAAATTCTCCTACTCATTTAGTAAATTCACCATTATTGAAGAAATTCTAAAATCCAACCCCCGTCCCGCATGCTCAGATTCCAAAAATTCTCGAAGGGAATACTCACCCATAGCCTAAGGATCATTAATATACGATTTTTACACTATTCCATAGCTAATTTACGGGTAAATTCTCAAATTATCGAAAGCCCTAGGTTACTACCCGATTCTTGATTTTCTTCACTAATTATGTGATTAAACTTAACTAGGAATTCATGGATGAATCCAATATTAGAGAAAAATTTACTTACCTTCAATAACCAGGTCGTTTGCCCCTAAAAAATGGTGGAAATCTCCCCAAGGAAGAAGAAGAAGATAGGGGAAATGAATTGATTCCCGTGTATAAAAACCCACTGCCTGAACAGTGTTTCCTTACCTGCGACTCAAGGACCGCACCTACGAGCAAAGGCTCACACCTACAAAAATGGACTAGGGAGCCTGGGCCCGCACCTACGGAGTGGGGACCGCACCTGCGGCTCCGCTCATGTGGAATTTTTTCCGCACCTGCGTGAATTGACCTGGCCACTGGGGGTCGCACCTGCGAGGCTGGGACCGCAGAAGAGGTCCCGCACCTGTGACTGGTCAACCGCACCTGCGGTCACACCAAAACAGGTGCACAAGCAGCTATTTCAGCTGGTTTTTGGCCTCGTGTGGTGTCCGGGAGGCACCTGGGCCCACCCGAGCCCCCGTCCAAATATACCAACAAGTCCCAAATCATAATACGGACTCGCTCGAGCCTCCAGAACACCCAAAACAACGTTAAAACTCGAAATCACACCTCAAAACCCCAAGAACCCAAACTTAGGATCTTTAAGTTTTCTTGACTTCGCTAAAACCGCACCGAACTAGCCTATTCAACTCGGAATGACTCCAAATTTTGCAGGCAAGTCATAAATGACATAACGGAACTATTCCCTATCTCGAAATCTCGTTCAGACCCATATCACGAAAACACGTCCCAAACCACAATAGGAACTTAAGGAACTCTTATTTCAATATTGGGCGCCGAAACGCTCCCGAGTCATCAGAAACCCATTCTGAACATACGCCCAGGTCCGGAATCATCATACGAAGCTACCGGAATCGTCGAAACTCAATTCCGAGGTTGTTTACCCTAAATGTTGACCGAAGTCAAACTTGGCCTTAAAGGCCAACCTGAAGGAACCAAGTGTTCTAATATTGCTCTAAACACATCAATATCTCGGACCACTCGCCCCCGCAAAATATAAATCACAATAAGCCGCTATGGGAAGTTTCATTTAACGGGGTCCGATAACGCAAAACGACCGGTTGGGTCGTTACAATATATTCAAAATAGAGTAATGAAACTGAATTAAAGAATAAACAGGAAAAAAATCATGAATGAGGATATGCTTTCAAATCAAACAGTGTGAGGATAGTAACAAAATACCCATGAGGGTCCAAACAATACAGGAATAAGGACCCAAACATGGAATTCAACCCAAGTTATAAGAATTCTTTCTAAAACATATAGATATTATACAAATTTAATCAAAATATGCAACTCTATAGTTGCTATGGGACGGACCAAGTCACAATCCCTAACGATGAACGCACACATGCTCGTCACCTAGCATGTGTGTCACCTCAATGTAGTGAAATAGTACGAAAATCCGGGGTTTCATACCCAAAGGTCTAGATTTACAATCGTTACTTACCTCAATTAATCCAAACACTACTCCGGAATTCCTTTGCCGCTTGACTCGGCCACAAGTCGCCCTGAATCTATCCAAAATCAATATATTATCATTAATATATGCTAAAGGAACGAAGCCCACATAAAAATTATCAAATTAAACCACAAACCCCAAAATTGGCCAAACCCGACTCCCGTGCCTACGTCTCAGAATCCAACAAAAGTTGCAAAACTAGAAACCTCTTTCACTCACGAGTCCATTCATACTAAATTTACCAAAATCCGACCTTGTTTGACCCCTCAATTACCCAATTTAAACTCTCCAATTTCAAGCCCTAATTTCCCCAAATTTTTACCCCTAATTTCTACAATTTTCTTGCTTAATCAACTGAAATTCATTATCGATACGAGTATTAAGTTCAAAAATCTTACTTCAGCGAATCCACCCCTTGATTCCCACTTCAAAACCCTCCAAAAGCTCCAAAAACCAAGTGAAAAATGTGAAGAAATGCCCAAAAATCGGGAAATATGGCTTTTATAGTTTCTTCCCTAGGGGTCTCGCACCTGCGGCCCCTTTCTTGCACTCGCGCTACCGCACCTGCGCTCCAAGACACCGCACCTGCGAAGTCCACTTATCCCACCTGATTCTGCACATGCGACACATTTCTCGCACTTGAGGCTCGTAGGTGCGACTTTACTTGCACATCTGCGCTCATCCCCCTTGCTGCCCATCTCCGCATCTGCGACTCATTTCTTATACCTGCGACCTCCGCACCTGCGCTCCCCTTTTCGTAGGTGCAGAACACCAGAAACAGCAGCACCAACTGCTTTTCTTTCATTTCCAAACTTCCCGTTAGCCATCCGAAATCATTCCAAGGCCTTCAGTACCTCAACCAACAACATCGATAGGTCACACATCAATACACGAACTTAGTCGAACCTTCCGAAAACCCAAAACAACACCAAAACACCGATCTAACCCCGAATTCGAGCCTAAGGATTTCTAAACCTCCAAAATTCGCCAACGATGCTGAACCAACCAAATCACGTCTGAATGACTTGAAAATTTGCACACATGTCACAATTGACACTACAAACCTATTCCAACTTCCGGAATTCCATTGCGACCCCGATATCTATATTTTCACTATCGACCGAAAATCGCCAAATTTCCAATTTCGCCAATTCAAGCCTAATTCTACCACGAACCTCCAAATCACATTCCGAACACACTCCTAAGTTCAAAATCACCTAATGAAGCTATCCGAACCATAAAAACCATAATCTGAGATCGTTTATTCACAAAATCAACTTTCGGTTGACTTTTCCACTAAATATCCAAATTAAGAGACTACGTGTCTCATTCCACTCCAAAAATCACTCCGAACCCGAGCTAACCAACTCGACCCAACATAATAAAGCTGAACAACATATAATGAAGCAGAAATTGGGGAAACAGGGCTATGACTCTCAGAACGACCGGCCGGATCGTTACATCCTCCCTCTCTTAAAAAAATGTTTGTCCTCGAACGAGTCTAGAAACATACTTGGAGTCTCAAACAGGTGTGGATATATGAACAACATCTCCTGCTCGGTCTCCCATGTGGCCTCCTCCACCAGCTGCCCTCTCCACTGCACCTTAACTGTAGCTATATCCTTTGACCTCAATCTTTGAGTGCCGATCCAAAATAGCCACTGGCTCCACATCATAGGTCATATCACCCTCCAACTGAACCGTGCTGAAGTCCAAATCATGGGATGGGTCGCTAATATACTTCCGAAGCATGGAAACATGAATACCGGATGAACACTCGACAAATTGGGTGGCAAAGCAAGCCTATAAGCCACCTGCCCTATCCCCTGAAGCACCTTAAAAGGCCCAATGAACCAGGGGCTCAACTTTCCCCTCTTCCCAAACTACATAACACCTTTCATGGGTGACACCTTCAGCAACACCTTCTCCCCAACCATGAAAGACACATCACGGAACTTCCTGTCCGCGTAGCTCTTCTACCTACACTGCCCCGTGCGAAGCCGCTCCTGAACCAACTTCACCTTATCTAGAGAATCCTGGACCAAATCCATACCCAATAGTCTAGCCTCACCCGGTTCAAACCAACCAACCGGAGATCTACACCTCCTCCCGTACAAAGCCTCGTATGGAGCCATCTGAATACTCGATTGATAACTATTATTATATGCAAACTCTGCGAGTGGAAGAAACTGGTCCCATGAACCCCCAAAATCAATGACACAAGCGCGTAACATGTCCTCTAATATCTAAAAAGTGCGCTCAGACATCCCGTCTATTTGAGGGTGAAAAGCTGTGCTCAACTCAACCTGTGTACCCAACTCCCTCTGGACGACCCTCTAAAAATGCGATGTGAACTGGGTACCCCTATCAGAAATGATGTTAACTGGAAACCATACAGTCGAACAATCCCTCGGATATAAATCTCAGCTAACCGCTCCGAAGTGTAAGTAGTAACAATAGGAATGAAGTGCATCTCCGAAGTCCACTTATCCCACCTGATTCCGCACCTACGACACATTTCTCGCACCTGGGGGCTCGCAGGTGCGCTCCTCATTTGCGCATCGACGCTCATCCCCCTTGCTTCCCATCTCCGCATCTACGACTCATTTCTCGAACTTGCGACCTCCGCACCTCTTTCTGCAGGTGCAGAACACCAGAAACAACAACACCAACTGCTTTTTTTTCATTTCCAAACTTCCCGTTAGCCATCCAAAATCATCTCGAGGCCTTCGGGACCTCAACCAACAACACCGATTGGTCACACATCAATACACGAACTTAGTCGAACCTTCAGAACACCCAAAATAACACCAAAACGCCGATCTAACCCCAAATTCAAGCCTAAGGATTTCTAAACCTCCAAAATTCACCAACGATGCCGAAACCAACCAAATCACGCCCACGACATGAAATTTTGCACACACGTCACAATTGACACTACAAACCTATTCCAACTTCTAAAATTCCATTTCGACCCCGATATCTAATTATCCACTGCCGACCGGAAATCGCCAAATTTCTTATTTTGCCAATTCAAGCCTAATTCTACCACGGACCTCCAAATCACATTCCGAACACACTCCTAAGTCCAAAGTCACCTAACAAAGCTATCCAAACCATAAAAACCCTAATCCGAGATTTTTTATTCATAAGTCAACTTCCGGTTGACCTTTCCACTAAATATCCAAATTAAGAGACTAAGTGTCTCATCCAACTCGAAAAATCACTCCGAACCCGAGTCAACCAACCCAATGCAACATAATAAAGCTTAACAACATATAATGAAACAAAAATGGGGGAAACATGGTTATGACTCTTGGAATGACCGGCCGGATCGTTACATCCTCCCCTTCTTAAACAAACATTCATCCTCGAACTAGTCTAGAAACATAAATTGACAGAAAATAACCAACAAAACTGTTAAGAAGAAATCAGATATTTCTAAATGAACTCAAAATTTATAACATAACATTCCAAAACCTGTAGTATAAGTCATAAGGTCTACTGAGTTTGTTAGAAAATCCCTATATACAACTGTTAGAATAGAATTAAACAGTATAAGTACAATATCAGAAGGTGACTCCAAGGCCAGCGAATGTAAAGGCAAGTTTACCTTGAGTCTCCATAGAAATACTCGACGAGCCAGCTAGTAATCAACAACAACCGAGGCACCTGTATCTGAACAAAAATGGGAAAAAGAGTAGTATGAGTACACCACAACGGTACCTAGTAAGTATTAAGACTAACCTCGGTGGAGTAGTAACGATGGACAGTCAAGACACCTACTAGACTAAATAACCTGTCTAAGCATGAAAAAGAACTGACAGAGAAAAATATTAATATAAAGCTAAACAATATAAAAATACAAAAAATAATTGCAATGATACACTAGTAACAACAATATTTAACAGGAAACAGCCAGGTAATAATGCTGTAGAGTAAGCTGAACACAGTGTATGTCCGATGAAACCAAATAAAGAGAAAACGAACAACAACTCAATAAGAACAACCACTTTCAAACTAGATCTTTTCAAGAATTTACATGTGGTACCAAACCTCATAATCACTGTTTGCGGGTCCCAATTCATGAACCCTAATCAATTGACATCTTGTGCCCACATTACAACTCATAACAATACGGACGACTCACATGCCAATAGAACAATCCTCACACAGAAGGCAAGTAGAAAAGAGTACGTATAATAGACAATAATGCTAGGATTCATCTTCTAAAACTGATATGGGCGATTCAATTATGTGTATGATTATGCAAGTGTTCCACCATAATTCAAGTCTACAAATAAGAGTAGAGACAATGAATGGCTCATAAGAAACAATCACCACGAAATGTACAGTGTAAATAAGACAACAATGAAGTGGACACATGTCACGACCCCAAATCCTAACCGGCCGTGATGGCGCCTATCGTGGAACTAGGCTAGCCGACTACCACGCGTTCACCTTTTCTTTTGAAAATTCCATTTAAGTTTCAATCATTTCATAACAATATACAGAAATTTACTTAACATAATAAGCCAAATTTTTATATACAATACTGCCATCCCCAAAACCCGGAGCCAACATGTCATGAGCATCTAATGAAATGAGTCAAAATGAAATATTAATATACAAAACTCCAAATCAAAGATAAATACAACAGGAAGGGAAAGCAGAGATGCTGCGAATGTTGAACAGCTACCTCTATATCCCCATGATCCGGCTCCGCTGCGATATATGTATATACAAGCTAATGCTCGATCTCTACTCCTGAATCTGCACACAGAGGTGCAGGGAGTAACGTGAGTACGCCAACTCAGTAGTAATGGAGATAAATCAACTCTAAGTAGCAAGGAATCACAGAAAAATCAAAGTCATAATATACACAGCCTTACTTTCCAATAGTATACATAGATATACAAAAGCATCATGCCTTCGAAATCAACTTCATAAAAGTTCTTAAAACAATGCACATTTTTTTAGTAACATTAAGACAAAGATTTGGTATGAAATGAATGTAGTAAAATCATAAGTAGCCCCTCGGGTGAAAACATGTTTCATAATCAGCCCCTCGGGCATGCCTCACAATCCCTCAGCACCTCACAATCACTCAACACCTCACAGCCACTCATGCCTCCCAATCACTCAATCACTCGCACTCGGTGCGCTCACTGGGGGTGTGTACAGACTCCGGAGGGGCTCCTTCAGCCCAAGCGCTAATATCACTCAGCACCTCACCATCACTCTTGGCCCTCGGCCACACTTGGTGGAACCACTCGAAAATCCCCTCGGGTGAAGTAATAGAACGGGGTACTCGACCCGAAAACATCATTTTAATGATCATGTAGTGTAAATTAGGTTGAGTTTCAAATAAAAAAGTATGCAGAATGATGCTGAGTAAAACCATCAACAGGTAGTGAGGAAAACAACAGTAAAACACCCTCAAAGGGGTCTAAACAGATCGACACGAGGCCCCAAACACGACTTAAAGCCCAAATATTTCACAGATCTTTAGAACATAATTTAACACAAGTTTTGAGTAAATATGCAACTCATTAGTTTCCGCGGAGAGGACCTAGTCCAATCCGAAAAATCAGTACGCGCCACATGTTTGTCATCCGACATGTATGCCATTCCAAATTCAGTGAGAAAATAACGCAGTCCGGGGTTCCATACCCTCAGGACAAAATTTAAGACCATTAATTACCTCTACCCGGCTGCAACACTAGTCCGCTATGCCTTTGCCCCTAAAATTGGCTCCCGATTTCTCCAAATATAGCCAAAAACCAGATAACATCGTCAAAATATACTCATAGAACACAACCCAATCGAAAATCATCAAATTAAAAAAAAATCTCAAAATTCAGCCAAACCCGAGCCCCGGGCCCACGTCTCGGAATCCAAAAATCTTTACATCATTAGAACCCTCGTCCTCCCACGATTCTATACATACCAAGAACACTAAAATTGGATCACAATTGCCATTCCAAAATCTCAAAAGAAATCCCAATTCCTTCCTCCCATTTTTCCAATTTTTCCTACCCAAATTCTTAAATTTTCAAGTCTAATCTCAATAAGAATAGCATAGGAACGGGATTAACAAATCAAGGAACTCATCTTTGTTGAAGAACCTGGAAATCCCCTCTCAAAACCCTCTTCAATGGACTCCCACACATGCAATTTGATGAAAATTTAATCAATTTCGCGGAGGGGGTCCTTTTATACTGTTCTGTACAGTCATTTCCGTGCTTGCGGAATATTGGCCGCACGTGCAGACCCGCACCTGTGGTCCCAGGTGCGCACCTACGAAAAACTAACTTAACGACCAAACACGCGCCTGCGACCATTTCTCCGCACCTGCGGCATTGTCGGTGCGATGCACCTTCCGCACCAGCGACATCGCAGATGCGACAAACCCCTCGCACCTGCGTACTTCTCCTATGCAGGAAAAACTCGCACCTGCGATCCCCCTTTCCACACCTGCATGATCACACCTGCGACTCCCCTTTCGCAGGTGCGAAAATACCAGCAGCAGCACAACAGATTTTCCAAAATCCACTCCAACTTCATGCCAACCATCCGAATCAATCTCGAGCCCCTCGGGGCCCCAACTAAACATGCAAACATATCCCATAACATCATTCAAACATAGTCGAGCCTTCGGAACACCAAAAACTACACGAAAACACCAAATTTACATCAAATTCAAGCCTAAGAACTTTGAAACTTCTAATTTCGCCAACTACGCCGAAACCAACCAAAAAACCTCCGATTGACCTGAAATTTTGTAGACATATCCAAAATGACATTACGAACCTGTTCCAACTTCCGGAATTCCATTCTGACCTCGATAGCCTAATTTCCACTGCCGACCGGAAATCGCCAAAAACTAACTTTCGCCAATTCAAGCCTAATTCTACAGCGGACATCAAATAAATATTCCGAACACACTCCTAAGTCCCAAATCACCTAACAAAGCTATTCGAGCCATAAAATATGTATTCCGAGGTCGTTTACCAATAAGTCAACTCTCAGTTGACTTTGTCAACTATTAGGCTAGTTTAAAAGGCTAAATGCCTAAACTCTCATTATAACCACTCCGGACCCAAACCAACTGGTCCAACACATGAAAAACAAGAAAAAAAATACATAAGAAATGCAGAAATAGGGGAAACAAGGTAAATCTCACGGAACGACCGGTCGGGACGTTACATCCTCCCCCTCTTAAACAAACATTCGTCCTCAAACGGGTCTAGAAACATACCTGGAGCCTCAAATAAGTGAGGGTATCTGTCCCGCATCTCCCGCTCGGTCTCCTAGGTGGCATCCTCCACCAGCTGTCCTCTCCACTGAACCTTCACTGAAGCTATATCCTTAGACCTCAGCTTCGACAACCCAAAATAGCCACTGGCTCTACCTCATATGACATATCACCCTCGAGCTAAACCGTGCTGAAGTCCAAAACATGGGAAGGGTCACCAACATACTTCCGGAGCATCGACATGGAATACCGGATGAATAATCGATAAATTGGGAGGCATAGCAAGCTTATAAGCTACCTCCCCAACCCTCTGAAGTACCTCAAATGGCCCAATTAACCTGGGACTCAATTTCCCTCTCTTCTCGAATCTCATAACACCCTTCATGGGTGACACCTTCGCCAACGCCTTATCCCTAATAATGAAAGACACATCTCAGACATTCCAGTCCGCATAACTCTTCTACCTAGACTACGCTGTGCGAAGCCGCTCCTGTATCAACTTTGCATTACTCAACGCATCCTGAACCAAATCTGTGCCCAATATCCTAGCCTCGCCCGACCCAAACCAAACAACTGGAGATCTACACCGCCTACCATACAAAGCCTCATACGGATCCATTTGAATACTCGACTGATAGCTGTTATTATATACAAACTCTGCTAGTGGAAAAAACTGATCCCATGAACCACCAAAGTCAATCACACAAGCATGTAACATGTCCTCCAAAATCTGAATGGTATGCTCCGACTGCCCGTCGGTCTGAGGATAAAACGCTGAGCTCAACTCAACCTGAGTACCCAACTCTCTCTGCATGGCTCTCTAAAACTGAGATGTGAACTGAGTGCCTTTGTCGGAAATGATAGAAACTGGAACCCCATGCAAACAGACAATCTCCTTGATATAAATCTCAGCTAACCTCTCCGATGAATACGTAGTACCAACAGGAGTGAAGTGTACGGACTTGGTCAGCCGATCCACAATAACCCATATAGCATCAAACCTCCTCGAAGTCCGTGGGAGTCTAACTACGAAGTCCATGGTGATCTGCTCCCACTTCCACTTCGGAATATCAAACCTCTGAAGCAATCCACTAGGTCTCTGGTGCTCATACTTAACCTGCTGACAGATGAGACACCGAGCCACAAACTCCACGACATCCTTCTTCATTCTCCTCCACCAATAATGCTGCCTCAAATCCTGATACATCTTCGCGGCACCCGGATGGATGGAATACTGCAAACTATGAGCCTATGCTAGAATCAAATCTTGAAGTCCATCCACATTGGGCATGCAAATCCGGCCCTGCATCCTCATGACCCAATCATCACCAATAACCACATCTCTGGCATCACCACGACGTACCCTGTCCTGAAGAACAAGCAAATGTGGATCATCATACTGGTGTGCTCTAATCTGATCGTAAAGAGAAGACCTGGAGGCTACACAAGCCAACACCCTCGGGGGCTCTGATAAATCCAATCTCACCAAATGACCTGCTAAGGCCTGAACATCAAGAGCTAATGACCACTCTGCTACTGGAAGGTAATCTAAACTCCCCAAACTCTCTGCTCTGCGACTCAAGGCATCGACCACTACATTGGCCTTCCCCGGGCGATATAAGATTGTGAGGTCATAATCCTTGAGGAGCTCTAACCATCTCCTCTGACGCAAATTCAAGTCCTTCTGCCTCAGCAGATACTGCAAACTGCGATGATCAGTGAAAATCTCACACTGCACTCCATACAAATAATGCCGCCAAATCTTCAAGGCATGAACAATGGCCGCTAACTCAAGATCGTGCACTGGATAATTCTTCTCGTGCACCTTTAACTGTCTGGACGCATAGGCAATCACCCTACCGTCCTGTATCAAAACCTCTCCCAAGCCAACTCTAGAAGCATCACAATAAACTGTGTAAGAACCCGAACCAGCAGGCAAAACTAATACTGGAGCTGTAGTCAAGGCTGACTTGAGCTTCTGAAAGCTCTCCTCACACTCATCAGACTATCTGAATAGGGCACCCTTCTGGGTCAATCTGGTCAAAGGCGAAGCAATCGAAGAGAATCCCTCCACAAAGCGACGGTAATATCCCGCCAAACCCAGGAAACTTCTAATCTCTGTGGCTGAGGACGGTCTGGGCCAACTCTGCACCGTCTCTATCTTCTTCGGATAAACCTGAATCCCCTCACTAGGCACCACGTGCCCCAAGAAAGCTACCGATCCCAGCCAAAACTCACACTTGGAGAATTTCGCATAGAGCTTCTCCTCCCTCAATCTCTGCAACACAACTCTCAAGTGCTGAGCATGCTCTCCCTGGCTACGAGAATAAACCAGGATGTCATCAATGAACACAATGACAAAGGAATCAAGATAAGGCTGAAACACATTGTTCATCAATTTCATGAACGTAGCTAGGGCATTGGTCAGCCCAAATGACATAACCAAGAACTCATAATGATCATACCTGGTCCTGAAAGCAGTCTTCAGAATATCAGAATCCTGAATCCGCAACTGATGGTACCCAGATCTCAAATCAATCTTGGAAAACACTCTGGCTCCCTGAAGCTGGTCAAACAAATCATCAATACAGGGTAAGGGATACCGGTTCTTCACCGTAACCCTATTCAACTGCCAATAGTCAATACCCATACGCATGGACCCATCCTTCTTCTTAACGAACAACACCGGTGCACCCCAAGGTGACACACTAGGCCGAATGAACCCCTTATCCAGGAGCTCCTGAAGATGCTCCTTAAATTCCTTTAGCTCCGCTGGTGCCATACGATATGGTGGAATAGAAATAGGCTGAGCGCCTGGCACTAGGTCAATACCAAAATCAATATCCCTGTCAGGTGGTATGCCTGGCAGGTCTGCAGGAAACACGTCCGAAAATCATGGACCACAAGAGCTGAATCAATAGTGGGAGTCTCACCCCCGACATCCCTCACAAAGGCCAAATAAGATAAACACCCCTTCTCAACCATGCGCCGAGCCTTCAGGTAAGAAATCACCCTGCTAGGCATATACTCGCAAGGACCTCTCCACTCAACCCTCGGACACCCTGGCATAGCTAAGGTCATGGTCTTAGCTTGACAATAAAGAACAACATAGCACAGAGATAACCAATCCATGCCCAAAATCACGTCAAAATCGACCATGCTGAGTAACAGTAGGTCCACTCGGGTCTCCAAACCCCCAGTAGAAATAGTGCACGACCGATACACATGGTCCACAACAACAGTATCGCCCACCGTAGTCGACACATGAACAGAGGTGACTAGAGACTCACGGGGCATATCCAGAAAACCGGCAAAATATGAAGAAACATAGGAATATGTGGAACCAAAGGGTCAAATAAAGCCAAAGCATCACGACAACAGACTGAAACAATACCTGCAATCACGGCATCTGAGGCCATAGCATCTGGCCTGGCTGGAAATGCATACATACGAGCCTGACCTCCCCCTACTCGACCTCCCACTCTAGGGCGGCCTCTTGCTGACTGACCACCACCCCTGGCTTCCTGGGCGGGCGGTGAAGTGACTGGAGCTGAATTTGAGGGCTGGTCCCTCAGCTGAGAAGATCCATCGGAACGGTGGGGACACTGCCTCCACCCGTGCCCAAACTCTCCACACTCAAAACAACTACCTGGAGCTGGAGGCGGGGACTGATAAAAACCCCTAGCACCTGCACGACCACTGGAATACTCCCGTATAGATGAAACCTGAACTGGAGGTGCTCGAGCTGCACTCTGAGCTGGGAGGGCACCAAAAGAAGTACGGCCTGACTGAAAACCACGGGGACCTTGCCCCGATGATGCACCACTATAAGCTGGGCGGCCTGACTGAGGAGGCCTGAATGAACGGCCCCTACCTTGCTGAAACTGTCCCCTGAAGGGAGCACTACTGGAACTGCCCGAACCATGAGGCCTCTTGGCCTCCCTCTCCTCTCGCTCCTGGCAGCGAACAGACTCAATGTCTCGAGCTATGTCAACAACCTGCTCAAATGAAGAACCCGATACTCTCTCTCGATTCATAAACAACCAAAGCTGATAAGAAAGACCATCAACGAACCTCCTCACCCTTTCCCTATCAGTAGGGATAATTTCGGAAGCATGCCTAGCCAACTCAGAAAATCTCATCTCGTACTGAGTGACTGATAATTCTCCCTGGTGCAGCTGCTCAAACTGCCTACGCTGCTCCTCTCTGTGGGACTGAGGAACATACTTCTCTAGAAAGATTTCAGAGAACTGCTGCCAGGTAAGAGGTGCTGAACCAACCGGTCTACGCCTCTCAAAAGACTCAACCAAGTAAAGGCAGCACTCGCAAACTGAAAGGTAACAAACGAGACCTCACTGGTCTCCAGAATACCCGCGGTGCGCAGTATCCTCTGGCACCTATCTAGAAATCCCTGGGCTTCCTCGCCCTCTGTACCACTGAAAGTAGGAGGCTGAAGTCTGCTGAATCTCTCCAACCTGCGCTGCTCGTCCTTAGACATAGCTGGGACCACATAATCCTGAACCGGAGCAGCTGGCTGAGCTAGGGCTGCTCCCGGTGTCTGAATAACCTGTGCAGCCTACTCAGGTGCCCGGGGAGCTGGAGTCTGATTGCCTCCCCCGACCTGAGCTGTGGTGGCAGAAGAAGACATGGCAACGGCCTGAGCCAAACCGGTGCATACTGACAATATCTGATATAGGGCCTCTTGAAAACCCGGAATAACCATAGGCACTGCTGGCGCCTGATCCTGTCCCGCTGGGATACCATCAGCGGGAACCTGATCATGATTGGCAGGGGGATCCTGAGGTACTGTCCCGGCTGATGCGCAGGCTGGCCTCCTACCTCTACCACGGCCTCGACCTCTCGTTGGTCTAGCCGGTGACTGGTCACCCTGATCTGTATGGCGTGTCCTCACCATCTGTGAGAGAATGAAACAACGTAAATTCAGATTTCAAGAATCAATAGATCAACACGAAAGAGTTCAAGAAAGATAGCATGTTTCCTAAAAGTTCGACAGCCTCTCAAAGATAAGTACAGATGTCTCCGTACCGATCCGCAAGACTCTACTAAACCTGCTCATGACCGTTGAGTCCTATGTAACCTAGGGCTCTGATACCAAGCTGTCATGACCCCAAATCCTAACTGGCCGTGATCGCGCCTATCGTGGAACTAGGCTAGCCGACTACCGCGCGTTCACCTTTTCTTTTGAAAATCTCATTTAAGTTTCAAGCATTTCATAACAATATACAGAAATTTACTTAACATAATAAGCCATATTTTATATACAATACTGCCATCCCCAAAACCCGGAGCCAACATGTCATGAGCATCTAATGAAATGAGTCAAAATGAAGTATTAAGATACAAAACTCCGAATCAAAGATAAATAAAACAAGAAGGGAAAGCAGAGATGCTGCGAACGCTGAACATCTATCTCTATATCCCCACGATCCGGCTCCGCTGCGATATATGTATATACAAGCTAATGCTTGATCTCTGCTCCTGAATCTGCACACAGAGGTGCAGGGAGTAATGTGAGTACGCCAACTCAGTAGTAATGGAGATAAATCAAGTAAGTAGCAAGGAATCACAGAAAAATCAAAGTCATAATATACACAGCCTTACTATCCAATAGTATACAGAGATATACGAAATCATCATGCCTTCAAAATCAACTTCATAAAAGTTCTTAAACAATGCACATTTTTTTAGTAACTTTAAAACAAAAATTTGGTATGCAATGAATGTAGTAAAATCATAAGTAGCCCCTCGGGCGAAAACATATTTCATAATCATCCCCTCGGGCATGCCTCACAATCCCTCAGCACCTCACAACCACTCATGCCTCCCAATCACTCAATCACTCGCACTCAGTGTGCTCATTGGGGTTGTGTACAGACTCCGAAGGGGCTCCTTCAGCCCAAGAACTAATATCACTCAACACCTCACCATCACTCTTGGCCCTCGGCCACACTCGGTGGAACCACTCGAAAAGCCCTTCGCGCGAAGTAATAGAACGGGGTACTCGACCCGAAAACATCATTTTAATGCTCATGTAGTGTAAATCAGGCTGAGATTCAAATAAAACAGTATGCATAATGATGCTGAGTAAAACCATCAACAAGTAGTGAGGAAAACAGCAGTAAAACACCCTCAAAGGGGTCTAAAAAGATCGACACGAGGCCCCAAACACAGCTTATAGCCCAAATATTTCACAAATCTTTAAAACATAATTTAACACAAGTTTTGAGTAAATATGCAACTCATTTCTTGTCGCGGAGAGGACCTAGTCCAATCCGAAAAATCAGTATGCGCCACATGTTCGTCACCCGACATGTGCACCATTCCAAATTCAGTGAGAAAATAATGCAGTCCGGGGTTCCATACCCTCAGGACAAAATTTAAGACCATTACTTACCTCTACCAGGCTGCGACACTAGTCCGCTATGCCTTTGCCCCTCAAATTGGCTCCCGATTGCTCCGAATCTAGCCAAAAACCAGATAACATTGTCAAAATATACTCATGGAACACTACCCAATCGAAAATCATCAAATTAAAAAAAATCTCGAAATTCGGCCAAACCCGAGCCCCGGGTCCACGTCTCAGAATCCAAAAATATTTACATCATTAGAAGCCTCGTCCTCCCACGATTCTATACATACCAAGAACACTAAAATTGGATCACAATTGCCATTCCAAAATCTCAAAAGAAATCTCAATTCCTTCCTCCCATTTTTCCATTTTTCCATTTTTCCTACCCAAATTCTTAAATTTTCAAGTCTAATCTCAATAAAAATAGCATAGGAACGGGATTGACAAATCAAGGAACTCACCTTTGCTGAAGAACCTGGAAATCCCCTCTCAAAACCCTCTTCAATGGACTCCCCCGCATGCAATTTGATGAAAATTTAATCAATTTCGCGGAGGGGGTCCTTTTATACTGTTCTGTACAGTCATTTCCGCACCTGGAGAATATTGGCCGCACCTGCGGTTCCAGGTGCGCACCTGCGGTTCCAGGTGCGCACCTGCGAAAAACTAAGTTAACGACCAAACACGCGCCTGCGACCATTTCTCCGCACCTGCGGCATCGCAGGTGCGATGCACCTTCCGCACCGGCGACATCGTAGATGCGACAAACCCCTCGCACGGGACTTCTCCCATGCAGGAAAAACTCGCACCTGCGATCCCCCATTCCGCACCTGTGTGATCGCACCCGCGACTCCCCTTTCGCAGGTGCGAAAACACCAACAACAGCACAACAGATTTTCCAAAATCCACTCCAACTTCCCGTCAACCATCCGAATCAATCCCGAGCCCCTCGGGGCCCCAACCAAACATGCCAACATATCCCATAACATCATTCAAACTTAGTCGAGCCTTCGGAACACCAAAAATAACATGAAAACACCAAATTTACATCAAATTCTAGTCTAAGAACTTTTAAACTTCTAAAATTCGCCAACTACGCCGAAACCAACCAAAACACCTCCGATTGACCTGAAATTTTGCAGACATATCCAAAATGACATTACGAACCTGTTCCAACTTCCGGAATTCCATTCCGACCTCGATAGCCTAATTTCCACTGTCGACCGGAAATCGTCAAAAACTAACTTTCGCCAGTTCAAGCCTAATTCTACACTGGACATCACAAAAATATTCCGAACACACTCCTAAGTCTCAAATTACTTAACGAAGCTATTCGAGCCATAAAATCCGCATTCCGAGGCCGTTTACCTATAACTCAACTCTCAATTGACTTTCTCAACTATTAGGTACTTTAAAAGGATAAATTCCTAAACTCTCATTATAACCACTCTGGACCCAACCAACTGATCCAACACATCAAAAACAAGAAAGCAATATATAAAAAATGCAGAAATAGGGTAAACGGGGTAAATCTCACGGAACGACCGGTCGGCTCGTTACAACGCAACAGCAGGCAAAACAAGATTTGACTACATAGAACTAAGCAAATATTGCAATACATAGGAAGACAATCTAAAGTACGTTGAGGAAAACAACAATCAAAGACAAGTAGAGAAGAATGGGGAAATGACAACAGGAGCCCTACCGAGGTACCGCCTCGTAGTCTCAAATCATAAAATGAATCACAACTTTTCACTTATATCAGCGCGGGAGCCTTTATATTTTGTTTTGAAAACTATTTTTCCGAAATAGCATCCCGCATTTTAACGCACCTTATCACACCGCATGCCTTCTAGTAGTTCCCCTACTAGCCATGCATTTCAAGCCCACCTTATCTCACTGCATACGTTTCAACACTCAGACCTTATACCACCACATGCATATCAATAACAACAGCACGCCAGATACCTCGTGGAACACAATAACAACCGCATGGAAGAAACCTCGTGCAAACACAATAACAGTCGCACGTCATAAATCTCGTGAAAACACAATAACAACCGCACGGAAAAAACCTTGTGCAAACACAATAACAACCACACGGTAGAAACCTCGTGCAAACACATAACAATTCTCTCAATAACAACAGGTGTGTCAAAACATAACAACCTAGATAAATGACTTTCACAATATGTGCCCACATGCCATAAAATTTCCTCAAAATAGTTTCAACATCACAACCTCACGTAGCTCTCGGCTCAACAACACTGAATACAACAACAATGATGACAATAGCATAAGAATACGACAAGTAAATCAAATCAGGAATTACAGAACACAAAGAGAAGGTAGAACGAGCTCACAAAGAAGGACACAATAAGGAATAATAGTCTCAACAAGAATAGCTCTACAAGAAAGAGATAATATGTAGCAATGATTATGCAAAAGTACAGTTTGACGATAAGAGAGATAACATGAATCAATAATTCCAATTAAGGATAAGTCGACAATGATAATGGGTAACAAAACTTCATTTTAGTTGTGCAGTTTCAGAAAAGATACAACAAATTCAATTAAGGATAAGTGATTACGGAAAAGATAATAATAACATCAATTAAGGATAGACAATTTACGGAAAAGATAATAATAACTTCAATTAAGGATAAGCAATTTGGGAAGGATAGCATGGCAATAGAGGAGACAATAACTTGAGTTAAGGCACCTAAGAGTTTAATCGACAATAAGGGAGGAACATGAAGTAATTAGTTCCAATTAAGACACGTAAATGTGAAACTAGTAAATGGAAAATTTAACATGGCAAAACAACTTCACATCTAATGAGTAGAAGAACTTTAGATCCCTGAACGGTCAAATTTCCATTATTAAGCTCGCGCACGTACTCGTCATCTCGCATACATGGTCTTCACATGGCACAAGTAGCACCAATGACTCAAATCCTAAGGGGTAGTTCCCTCACACAAAGTTAGGCAAGATACTTACCTCAAAGAAGTTAGATCGTTACTCTAAAATGACCTTCTCAAGTGAAACAACATTCGGACGGCTTAAATCTAGCCAAAATAACTTCAAATCATAAATAAAACTCATAGGAAATAATTTCAGATAATAAAACTTCAAACTTTAACAAAAATTATAAAATCAACTTAAAAGTCAACCCCTAGGCCCGCACCTCGAAACTCGATAAAATTCAAAAAACCCAAAAAAACACATTCTGATACGAGTTCAACCATACCAAAATTATCAAATTTCGATAACGAGTGGTCCTCCAAATCTCCATTTTTCGTTTTTGAAAAGTTTTACAAATTTCTCAAATTTCTTCCATTTGATTCACTAACACTTGATGAAAATAACCATGGCATTATGAAATACAATCGATTTTGGATATAGAACACTTTCCCAAGACAAATGTATGAAAAATCCCTCCAGAAACGCCCACAACCGAGCTCCAAAAATCCAAAACGAAATGAAGAAATGACCAAGTTTGATCCCTTATGTTTCTATCCAGTTCCGCATCTGCTGACAGATTTGCGCGCCTGCCAGCTCGCTTTTGTGAGACAAATCTCGTTTCTGCGGATGCACTGGCCAACAACACCATCGCACTTGCGGCAGAAAATCCGCTTCGTCGCTAACGCATGTGCGAGCAGGCCATCGCTTCTGCGCTCCCTTCGCTTCTGCGAAGCCAACTTCCGCTTCTGCAAAGCCTCCCCAACCATATTTCCCCAGGTTGCTTCTACGAACAGTAACACGCATCTGTGAGCATGCACCTGCGGTCCCTCATGCGCAGGTGCGAAGACACCAACAACCAAAAATTCCAGTAGCTTCAACAAGGCTCCACGATCCGAACCCCGTTCGGATCTCACCCGAGCAACTTGGGACCTCTTCCGAAAATATCGACAAGTCTTATAACATAACACGACCTATTCAAGGTCTTAAATCATATCAAATAATATCGAAACTATGAATCGCACCTCGAATCGAATTTATGAACTTTCAAATCTTCCAACTTCAAAAACTCGTGCCGAAACATATCAAATCAACCCAGAACGACGTCAATTTTTTCATGCAAGTTCCAAATGACATAACAGAGCTAATCCAACTCTCAGAATAGCAATCCGAGCCCAATATCAACAAAGTCAACACCCGATCAAACCTCTTAACCTTCCAAAACTTCAAGTTCCTAATTTTTGCCAAAATGCATCAAATTACCCTACGGTCCTCCAAATCCAAATCCAAATCCAGACGCATGCCTAAGTCCAAAATCATCATACGAAGTTACTGGCATCATCAAAATGCCATTTTGGAGTCGTCTACATGAAAGTCAAAATTTTAGTCAACTCTTACCACTTAAGCTTCTAAAATAAGAATCATTCTTCCAAATTGATCCCGAATCATCCAACATCTGAACTCGATGACGCACACACATCATAACACATAATACAAAGCTGTTCGAGACCTAAAGCTACTGAACGGGATGCTAATCCTCAAAATAATATGTCGGGTCGTTACAATATTCTATGGAGTTTATATCTCGATTTTGAGGGTGTTTGGTGAAGATTGGATTTGATTTGGCTGAAATTTCAGATTGAAATTCGAAGAAGCAATATCATAACACACCACATACAAAATATATACAAATCATATACAAAAGCCATATTGTATAAAATTTTTATGAAAACTGTATTTAAGTTGTATGATATTGTAGTTGTATCTAACTGGGTAAGAATGATGTATAAAAGTTGTAGATAAGTCATAAATTACTTTTATATTGTATAATTAGTTGTATGCAATTTGCTTTTAGTATATATATTGTTGTATATATATCAAATTTTATATTGATTTTGTATGAAATTTATTTTTAATTTGTATCCTGATGTGCCATGCATTATTCTTTTCTTAAAATAAGTAATTATGACAAAGAGAGAGAGAGAGGAGATTTGCGCTAATTATGACTTAAAATAGGTAACACACCATTAGAAAGAGTCTTATTTAGATGGAAGGAATTTTTGGACTTCGTTCCCATCAATTACGCCATTTTTCAAGCAAAGAATCCCCTAATTTAAGGCATTAATAATTGATTGTATATAAATTGTAAGAAAAACTTATTTAGGACGCGTAAATACAAAATTTGAACAATTATGGTAAATAAGTTTCAAATATTGTATAACAAGGAACATGTCCCTAAATACAACGTAGAAAAACTACTTTCTCTGCGTGTTCAGTTGTGTATTGTCTCTAGGAAGTTTTCACAAAGATAAACTCTTTTGAAAATTGTTTTATATAGCTACTAATCTCTCCGATCCACTTTAATTAATTTTTTAACCTTTTTTTGCGGTCCACAATATTTGATTTTTTTAGATATCAAGAAGAAATTAACTTCTTTTTTCTAAAGTTGCCATTGGAGTAAAGAACTTAAGAGTATTTATTATATTTTCAATGAACAATAAGATTAATATTATTAATTAATATTGAAAGGTGAATTCTTAATATGTGTAAAAATAACCTAAAAATCAATTAAAATGGATCATGTATTTATAACGCTATGATAATGGCTTTAGGTTGCTAAGTTGCCGACATAAGTAGTAAACGTTAATTGTTCATGCGAAAAGTTATTTTTAGTCAAATATTAAAGGCAATGACTTGTACTAGGTGATTCAAAAAATACGTCATGGGATTTGAACATGTTGATCAGCAACTTTTCTGAACCACCTTGCTATTATACCATAATTGGTTTGGGAAATTGTCACGACCCCAAATCTATACTGGCCGTGATGGCGCCAATCGAGGCACTAGGCTAGCGGATTTACTAAACATAAAACAAGGAACTTTCCATTTAAATCAATAACGTGATTTATCAAAAAACTTCCACTCTTTATATTTCATAAATGCGGATACGTAATGAAAACGTATGAACAAAATCTCCAAAACCCGGAGTCAACAGTCATGAGCATCTAATGAAACACAGAATCTGATATGGTTTCCTTAATACATCAAGTCTAGGAAAATTATAAATAGAAAAAAAATGAGAGGGAGAAGGGTGGGGCTGCGAACGCCGTGCAACTACCTCACAATCTCCGACAACTGGCTGAACTGATGAAGAACCGAATCTCACTCGATTCGGGCAGCTGGAGCTGCACACAACGTGCAGGGAGTAAGGACTTGAGTGCAGTGAGGAGATTTTATAATCATGAAAATTCATATAATAAACATCATTGAAAAACAATAAATCAAGTCAGGGATCTACGTCCCGAAATTTTCATAAAACTCCAGCTTTTCCCTTTCCAAATTTCATATTAAAAAAAACATTGGTTCAACATTTATCGTTTAGAGACAAAGATGTAAAGAAGAGTGAAAACAGTAGCTTCATAGAAAATAAGCCCCTCAGGCACAGTGTCACTCGCAATATAAAGCCTCTCGGGCCAGCCTCTCAGTCACTCGTGACTCATCTCTCGTCAATCAGCACTCACACTCAATAGGTGCCATATAACAACCGCTGCAGCGTGCAACCCGATATATATATATATATATATATATATATATATATATATATATATATATAAACGCTGCGGCGTGCAGCCCAATCCATAAATTGTCGACTGCGCTCACTGGGGGTGTACAGACTCCAGAGGGGCTCCTTCAGCCCAAGCGCTATATCGCTGCGGCGTGCAGCCCGATACAATATATATCTCATTGCGGTGTGCAGCCTGATCCAATATATATACCGCTGCGGCGTGCAACCCAATCCAATATATATGTATATAACACTGCAACGTGCAGCCTGATCCATAACTACCCTCATAATCCGGCTCTCGACCTCGCTCAATCATCACCCTCATAAGTCACTCGGGTAACTCACCACAAATCACGGGGACTTAGCCAAAATATCTTTCATTTGTTTGAAAACAGGGTGATAAAAAGGAATAATCAATAAACAAGTATAAATTATGACTGAGATTATATTTTGTATCAAAAACATTGTGAGAATAGTAGTAACCACACCCCTGAGGGTCCAAAATAGGTCGGCACAAGGCTCCAAACATGGCATACAACCCAAGATATAGTAAGAGTCTCTAAAATACAGAATATCATATGATTTCGAATAAAATACGCGAATTTATAGACGCTACGGGGCGGACCAAGTCACAATCCCTACCGGTGCAGGCCCACACGCCCGTCACCTAGCATGTGCGTCACCTCATTTATCAAATCAACACAAAATACCGGGGTTTCATACCCTCAGGTCTAGATTAATGATCATTACTTACCTCAAACCGGATGAAAAACTACTCCGCGATGCGTTTTCCCCTCGACTCGGCCTTAACGCGCTCCGAATCTGTTCAAAAAAGATTCATATCATCACAATATGCTAAAGGGACAAAGCTCACTCGAAAATATCCAATTTACATAAAAAATCCCGAAATTGGCCAAACCCAACCCCTGGACCCATGACTCAGATTTCGATAAAAGTCACAAAACTAGAATCCTAACGCTCTCACAAGTTCATTCATACCAAATACATCAAAATCGGACCCCAAATGGTCCCTCAAATCCTCAATTTATACTTTCAAATTTCAAGCCCTCATCTCCCAAATTTTCCCACTAAAACATGATTAAACAATGGAATAATCGTCATAAACACAAGATACAAAGTCCATGTAACTTACCTCATTGAATACACTTGATTCCTCCTTGAAATCCCAGCTCAAAGCCACAAAATCCGACACAAATGGTGAAGAAATGAGTGAAAATTCGCGAAGGCAACCTTATATAGGTTCTGACCAGCAATCTGGCACTTGCAACCCCATGCCTACACATGCGAAAAATCCCTCGCAGGTGCGGATTCTCACTTAAACTAAAAATCCGCATCTGCGGTCTTCTACCCGCAAATCCATCTTCCGCACCTGCGCTCCTAGGACAGGTTCCATTTTTCCGCATCTGTGCAAGGTCTGCCGCACCTGCAGCTCCCCGTCTGCAGGTGCGGCCACACCAGAAGGCCTACACCAGCAGCCATTTACTGCATTTTTCTCCAACTTCTAACCTTCCAACCTTCCAACATCATCCGAAATCAATCCCGAGACCGTCGCGTCCTCAACCAAAAGTACCAACAAGTCGTATACCAACATACCAACCTAGTCGAACCCTCGGAACACTCAAAATAACATCAATACACCAAATCAAATCCAAATTCAAGCCTAAGGATTTCTAAGCTTTCAAAATTCGCCAACGATGCCGAAACCACCCAAACCACGTCCGAATGACCTGCAAATTTGCACACACATCCCAAATAAAACTACAGACCTGTTCCAACTTCCAAAATTCCATTTTGACCCCGATAGCTAATTTTCCACTGCCGACCGGAAATTGCCTAAAAATCAATTGCGCCAATTCAAGCCTAACCCTACTCCAGACCTCCGAATGACATTTCGAACACACTCCTAAGTGCCAAATCACCTAATGAAGCTTTCAGAGCCACAAAAAACCACATCCCGAGATCATTTACCTATAAGTCAACTTTCGGTTGATTTTTCCAACTAAATCACCAACCTAAGAGACTGAGGGTCTCATTTCTCACCACAACCACTCCGAACCCGAACCAATCGAGCCAATGCAACACAAAAGAGTTGAACCATACAAGACTGAAGCAGAAATGGGAAATATAGGGCTAAACTCTCGGAACGACCGGGCCGGGTAATTACATTCTCCCGCTCTTAAACAAATGGTCGTCCTTGAACGGGTATAGAAACATACCTGGATTCTCAAATAGGTGGGGGTATCTACTCCGCATCTCCCGCTCGGTCTCCCAGGTGGCCTCCTCCACCGGCTGCCCTCTCCACTGCACTTTCACTAAAGCTATATCCTTAGACCTCAACCTTCTGATCTGACGACCCAAAATAGGTATTGGCTCCACCTCATAAGACATATCACCCTCTAGATGCACCGAACTGAAGTCCAAAACATGAGACGGGTCACCAATATACTTTCGAAGCATGGAAACATGAAATACTGGATGCACGCTCGACAAGCTAGGGGGCAAGGCAAGTCTATAAGCCACCTCTCCAACCCTCTGAAGCACCTCAAAAGGCCCAATGAACCGGGGAATCAACTTGCCCCTCTTCCCAAATTGCATAACACCCTTCATGGGTGACACCTTCAGCAGGACCTTCTCCCCAGCCATGAAAGATACATCCCGGACCCTCCGGTCAGCATAACTCTTCTGCCTCGACTATGCCGTGTGAAGCCCCTCCTGAATCATCTTCACCTTATCTAACGAATCCTGTATCAAATCTGTACTCATGAGTCTGGCCTCACCCGACTCAAACCAACCAACCGGAGATCGACACCTCCTCACATACAAAGCCTCATACGGAGCCATCTGAATACTCGATTGATAACTATTATTATATGTAAACTCTGCGAGTGGAAGAAATTGGTCCCATGAACCCCCAAAGTCAATGACACAAGCCCGCAACATGTACTCAAGTATCTGAATAGTGCGCTTGGACTGCCCGTCTGTCTGAGGGTGAAAGGCCGTGCTCAACTCAACCTGAGTACCCAACTCTCTCTACACGGACCTCCAAAACTGCATGTGAACTGAGTAACTCTGTCAGAAATGATGGAAACCGAAACACCATGCGACCGAACAATATCCCAGATATAAATCTCAGTCAACCGCTCCGAAGAATAAGTAGTACCAACAGGAATGAAGTGAGTGGACTTAGTCAACCAGTATACAATAACCCATATAGCATCAAACCTCCTCGAAGTCCGTGGGAGCCCGACAACAGAGTCCATGGTGATCCGCTCCCACTTCCACTCAGGAATAACAAAACTCTGATGTAATCCACCCAGTCTCTGGTTCTCGTACTTGACCTGCTGGCAGTTGAGACACCGAGCTAGAAATCAAACAATATCCTTTTTCATCTGCCTCCACCAGTAGCGCTTCCTCAGATCCTGATACATCTTCGCGTCACCCGGATGGATGGAATACCGCGAGCTGTGGGCCTCCTCAAGAATCAAATCCCGAAGCCCATCTACATTAGGCACACATATCCGAACCTGCATCCTCATAACACCATCATCACCAATAACTACATCCCTAGCATCACCTCGCCTGACCCTATCCTGAAGAACGGGCAAATGTGGGTCATCATACTGGCGCTCTCTGATACGGTCATAAAGAGAAGACCTCTACACAAGCCAATACTCGGGGGGACTCCGATAGATCCTACCTCACCAACTGGCCCGCTAAGGCCTGAACATCAAGTGCTAATGGTCTCTCAGCTGCTGAAAAATATGCTAGACTCCCCAAACTCTCTACTCTACGACTCAAGGCATCTGCCACTACATTGACCTTCCCCTGATAGTACAGAATAGTGATATCATAGTCCTTGAGAAGCTCCAACCATCTCCTCTGATGAAAATTTAGATCCTTCTGTTTAAACAAGTGTTGTAGGCTACGGTGATCAGTAAAAACATCATAATGAACCCCGTTTAAATAATGACGCCAAATCTTCAAGGCGTGAACAATGGCTGCTAACTCGAGATTATGCACCAGGTAATTCTTCTCATTACTCTTCAACTGGCGTGAGGAATAGGCAATCACCCTACCCTCCTGCATCAAAACACAACCAATGCCTATCCTCGAGGCATCACAATACACGATATAAGAACCTGAAGCTTATGGCAATATCAACACTGGAGCTGAGGTCAAAGCCGTCTTGAGCTTTTAGAAGCTCTCCTCACACTCTTCTGTCCACCTGAACAAAGCACCCTTCTGAGTCAATTTGGTCAAGGGTGAAGCAATAAAAGAAAACCCCTCCACAAAGTGACGGTAATAACCCGCCAAACCAAGGAAGCTCCTAATCTTTGTAGCTGAGGACGATCTGGGCCAACTCTGCACCGCCTCTATCTTCTTCGGATCAACTCGAATACCCTCGCTGGACACCACGTGTCCCAAGAAAGCTACTGAGCCCAGCCAAAACTCACACTTTCTTCTTCTTCATGAACAACACCGGTGCACCCCACGGTAACAAATTAGGCCAGATGAACCCCTTTTCTAGGAGTTCCTGAACCTGCTCTTTCAATTCCTTCAACTCCACTGGTGGCATACGATACGGTGGAATAGAAATAGGCTGAGTGCCCGACACTAGATCTATGCTAAAATTAATATCCCTGTCGGGCGGCATGTCTGGTAGATCAGCAGGAAACACGTCCGAATGCTCACAGACTACGGGAACAGAATCAACAGTGGGAGTCTCAGCACTGACATCCCTCACAAAATCCAAATAAGACAAACATCCTTTATCTACCATACGCTGAGCCTTCAGGTATGAAATCACCCTACTAGGCACATAATTAATAGAACCTCTCCACTCGACTCTCGATCATCCCGGCATCGCTAAGGTCACAGTCTTAGCGTTATAATCAAGAATAACAAGACACGGAGATAGCCAATCCATGCCCAATATCACATCAAAGTAAATCATGCTAAGCAATAGTAGATCCATTCGGGTCTCCAGACCCCCCCAATAGATATCACACAGGATCGATAAGCTTGGTCTACAACAATATATCGCCCACCGGAGTCGACACATGAACAAATGTGACTAAGGACTCGTGGGGCATACACAGAAAGTGGGAAAAATACGATGAAACATAAGAATACGTGGAAATTGGATCAAATAAGACCGAAGCATCTCGGTGACAAACTGAAACAATAACTATAATCACTATATCTGAGGCCATAGCATTTGGTTTGGATGGAAGTGCATAAAAATGGGCCTGACATCTACCGGATCTACCTCCCCCTCAAGGGAGGCCTCTATCTGCCTGACCCCCACCCCTCGTTGCCTGGGTGGGTGGTGATGTAACTAGAGCTGATATCAAGGGCTGACCCCTCTACTGAGATGGACACCCAAGAAAATGAGGACACTGCCTTCGCATATGCCCAAACTCTCCACACTCATAACAACTCCTCGGTGTTGGATACGGGGACTGAAGGGAACCCCTAGCACCAGGATAACCTCTAGAAGAATCAGGCATAGATGAACCCTGAATCGAAGGTGATCGAGATGAACTCTGGGCTGGAAGAGTACTGAATGATGGGTGCCCCTGGTGAGAACTGTGAGGACCATGACAAACGGATACACCACGATAACCTGAGCGGCCCTACTGAGCCTGCCTGAATGAACGGTCCCTGCCATGCTGGAACTGCCCCCTGAAGGAACACCATCAAAACTACCCAACCCTCGAGGCCTCTTGGCCCCCTCTCATCTCGCTCCTGGCGAAGAACCGACTCAATCTCTCGGGAAATAGCAACAACCTTCTCAAAAGTAGCACCCGATACCCTCTCTCTAGTCATAAGAATACGGAGTTGATACGAGAGGCCATCCACAAATCTCCTGATCCTATCTCTCTCTGTAGGGACTAACAAAATAGCATGACGGGAAAGCTCTGAAAACCTCGTCTCGTACTGCAACACCGTCATCTCACCCTGTCGCAACTACTCAAACTGCCTGCACAGCTCCTCTATGCGAAGAAGAGAGTGGAAAACTGCTGCCAAGAAAGGGGAACTACACCAACGGGCCTACGCCTCTCATAAGCCTCTCACCAAGTAAATGCAACTCCTGAGAACTGGAAGGTAGTAAACGATACCGCACTTGTCTCCAATATCCCTGTCGTATGAAGCATCCTCTGACACTTGTCTAATAAACCCCGGGCATCCTGACCCTCGGCACCACTAAAAGTCGGAGGCCGAAGCCTCTCAAATCTCTCCAACCTGCACTGCCCGTCGTCAGCCATAGCTGGAACCACAAAATCCTAGGCTGGTGCAACCGGCTGAGCTGGAACTACCTGCGGGGTCTGAAGCCCCTGAATAAGCTACTCAGGTGTACGGTCAGCTACAGTCTGAATGCCTCCCTCGACCTTAGAAGTAGCGACTGAAGTAGGAATAGTGAATTCCTGAGCAAGACTGGTGCATGTAGTTAGAATCTGGGCCAAGGTTTCCTGAAGACCCGGAATAACAATAGGCACAACTGGTGCCTGAGCTGGTCCCACTGGAGCATCTATGGCTGGGACTTGATCTGGAACAATAGGCGGGTTTAAAGTATCGCCCCGATAGCTGCGGGGGCTACAACTTTACCCCTACCACAACCTCGACTCCTCATGGGTCCCACTGGTGGCTGATCGCCATGACCAGTAAAGCGTTTCCTCACCATATGTGAGATAATGAAACAATAGAAGTTTAGTTGCCAGAATCAATAGATTCGCACGACAAGAATTCAAGACATGTGAGATTTTTTTCCTAAGGATTCTATAGCCTCTCGAAGATAAGTACAGACGTCTCCGTACCGATCCGCAAGAATCTACTGAACCTGCTCATGAACATTGAGTCCTATGTAACCTAGGCTCTAATACCAACTTGTCACGACCCCAAATCTACACTGTCCGTGATGGCGCCTATCGAGGTACTAGGCTAGCCGATTTACTGAACATAAAACAAGAAACTTTCCATTTAAATCAATAACGTGATTTATCAAAAATCTTGCACTCTTTATATTTCACAAATGCAGATAAGTAATGAAAACATCTTAACAAAATCCCCAAAACCCGGAGTCAGCAGTCATGAGCATTTAATGAAACACAGAATCTGACACGGTTTCCTTAATACATCAAGTCTAGGAAAAATATAAATAGCAACAAAATGAGAGGGAGAAGGGTGGGGTTGCGAACGCCGTGCAACTACTTCACAATCTCCGATAACTGCTCCACTGATGAAGAATAAAATCTCACTCGATTCGAGCACCTGGATCTGCACACAAGGTGCAGGAAGTAACTTAAGTACACCAACTCAGTAAGTACCAAATATAAATAAGGACTTGAGTGTGGTGACGAGCTTTTATAATCATGAAAATTCATATAATAAACATCAGTGGAAAACAATAAATCAAGTCAGGGATCTACGTCCCTAAAGTTTCATAAAACTCCAGCTTTTCCCTTTCCAAATTTCATATTAAAAAAACATTGGTTCAACATTTATCATTTAGAGACAAAGATGTAAAGAAGAGTGAAAAACGTAGCTTTATAGGAAATAATCCCCTCCGGCACAGTGTCACTCGCAATATAAAGTCTCTCGGGCCAGCCTATCAGTCACTCGTGACTCACCTCTTGTCAATCAACACTCACGCTCAATAGGTTCCATAATCCCCTCGGGCACGCTCAATAGGTTCCATATATATATATATATATATATATATATATATATATATATATATATATATATATATATATATATATATATATATATATATATATATATATATATATATATATATATATATATATAATGTTGCGGCATGCAGCCCGATCAATAAATAGTCGACTGTGCTCACTGGGGGTGTACAGACTCCGGAGGGGCTCCTTCAGCCCAAGCGCTATATCGCTGCGGCGTGCAGCCCGATCCAATATATATCTCGCTGCGGCGGGCAACCCGATCCAATATATATATCGCTGCGACGTGCAACCCGATCCAATATATATGTATATAACACTGCGGCATGCAGCCTGATCCATCACTATCCTCATAATCCGGCTCTCGCCTTGCTCAGTCATCACCCTCACAAGCCACTCGGGCAACTCACCGCAAATCACGGGGACTCAGCCCAAAATATCTTTCATTTGTTTGAAAAAAGGGTGATAAACATGAATAATCAATAAACAAGTATAAATTATGACTGAGATTATATTTTCTATTAAAAACAGTGTGAGAATAGTAGTAAACACACCCATGAGGGTCCAAAACAGGTCGGCACAAGGCTCCAAACATGGCATACAGCCTAAGATATAGTAGGAGTCTCTAAAATACGGAATGTCATATGATTTCGAATCAAATACGCGACTTTATAGTCGCTACGGGATGGACCAAGTCACAATCCCTACCGGTACATGCCCACACGCCCGTTACCTAGCATGTGCGTCACCTCATTTAACAAATCAACACGAGATACGGGGCTTTCATACCCTCAGGTCTAGATTTACGATCGTTACTTACCTCAAACCAGATGAAAAACTACTCCGCGATGCTTTTTCCCCTCGACTCGGCCTCAACGTGCTCCAAATCTATTCAAAACAGATTCATATCATCACAATATGCTAAAGGGACAAAGCTCACTCGAAAATATCCAATTTACATAAAAAATTCCGAAATTGGCCAAACCCGACCCCTAGGCCCACGACTCAGATTTCCATAAAAGTCACAAAACTAGAATCCTTACGCTCTCACGAGTTCATGCATACCAAATACATCAAAATCGGACCCCAAATGGTCCCTCAAATCCCCAATTTATACTTTCAAATTTCAAGCCCTCATCTCCCAAATATTCCCACTAAAACATGATTAAACAATGGAATAATCGTCATAAACACAAGATACAAGGTCCATGTAACTTACCTCATTGAATACACTTGATTCCCCCTTGAAATCCCAGCTCAAAGCCCCAAAATCCGACACAAATAGTGAAGAAATGAGTGAAAATTCGCGAAGGCAACCTTATATTGGTTCTGCCCAGCAATCTCGCACTAACCCCATGCCCACACATGCGGAAAATCCCTCGCAGGTGCGGATTCTCACTTAAACTAAAAATCCGCATCTGCGGCCTTCTACCCGCAGATCAATCTTCCGCACCTGCGCTCCCAGGACATGTTCCATTTTTCCGCATCTGTGCAAGGTCTGCCGCACCTGAGCCTTCGCACCTGCGGCTCCCCGTCCGCAGGTGCGGCCACACCAGAAGGCCTGCACCAACAACCATTTGCTGCATTTTTCTCCAACTTCCAACCTTCCAACATCATCTGAAATCCCCTCGGGTCCTCAACCAAAAGTTCCAACAAGTCGTATACCAACATACCAACCTAGTCGAACCCTCGGAACACTCAAAATAACATCAAAATACCAAATCAAATCCAAATTCAAGCCTAAGGATTTCTAAGCTTTCGAAATTCGCCAACGATGCCGAAACCACCCAAACCATGTTCGAATGACCTGCACATTTGCACACACATCCCAAATGACACTAAAGACATGTTCCAACTTCCGAAATTCCATTCCGACCCCGATAGCTAATTTTCCACTACCGACCGGAAATTGCCAAAAATTCAATTTCGCCAATTCAAGCCTAACCCTACTCCGGACCTCCGAATGACATTTCGAACACACTCTTAAGTGTAGAATCACCTAATGAAGCTATCCGAGCCACAATAAACCACATCCCGAGATCATTTACCTATAAGTCAACTTTCGGTTGACTTTTCCAACTAAATCACCAACCTAAGAGACTGAGTGTCTCATTTCTCACAACAACCACTCCGAATCTGAACCAATCGAGCCAACACAACACAAAAGAGTTGAACCATACAAGAATGAAGTAGAAATGGGAAATACAGGGCTAAACTCTCGAAACGACCGGCCGGGTCGTTACATTCTCCCCTCTTAAACAAATGTTCGTCCTCGAACGGGTCTAGAAACATACCTGGAGTCTCAAGTAGGTGGGGGTATCTACTCCGCATCTCCCACTCGGTCTCCCAGGTGGCCTCCTCCACCGGCTGCCCTCTCCACTGCACTTTCACTAAAGCTATATCCTTAGACCTCAACCTTCTGATCTGACGACCCAAAATAGCTACTGGATCCACCTCATAAGACATATCACCCTCTAGATGCACCGAACTGAAGTCCAAAACATGAGACGGGTCACCAATATACTTTCGAAGCATGGAAACATGAAATACTGGATGCACGCTCGACAAGCTAGGTGGAAAGGCAAGTCTATAAGCCACCTCTCCAACCCTATGAAGCACCTCAAAAGGCCCAATGAACCGGGGACTCAACTTGCCCTTCTTCCCAAATCGCATAACACCCTTCATGGGTGACACCTTCAGCAGGACCTTCTCCCTAGCCATGAAAGATACATCCCGGACCCTCCCGTCAGCATAAATCTTCTACCTCGACATCGCCGTGCAAAGCCCTACCTGAATCATCTTCACCTTATCTAAAGGATCCTGTATCAAATCCGTACCCATGAGTCTAGACTCACCCGACTCAAACCAACTAACCGGAGATCTACACCTCCTCCCATACAAAGCCCCATACTGGGCCATCTGAATACTTGACTGATAACTATTATTATATGCAAACTCCGCGAGTGGCAGAAATTTGTCCCATGAACCCCCAAAGTCAATAACACAAGCGCGCAAGATGTCCTCTAGTATCTGAATAGTTCGCTCGGACTGCCCTTTCTTCTGAGGGTGAAAGGCCGTGCTCATCTCAACTTGAGTACCAAACTCTCTATACACGGACCTACAGAACTGCATGTGAACTGAGTACCTCTGTCAGAAATGATGGAAATCGAAACACCATGCAACCGAACAATCTCCCTGATATAAATCTCAGCTAACTACTCTGAAGAATAATTAGTACCAACACGAATGAAGTGAGTGGACTTAGTTAGCCGGTCCACAATAACCCATATAGCATCAAACCTCCTCGAAGCCCGTGGGAGCCCGACTACAAAGTCCATGGTGATCCGCTCCCACTTCCACTCAGGAATAACCAAACTCTGATGCAATCCACCGGGTCTCTGGTGCACGTACTTGACCTTCTGGCACTTGAGACACCGAGCTACAAATCCAACAATATCCTTTTTCATCCGCCTCCACCAATACTGCTTCCTCAGATCCTAATACATCTTCGCATCACCCGGATGGATGGAATACCGCGAGCTGTGGACTTCCTCAAGAATCAACTCCCGAATCCCATCTACATTAGGCACACATATCCGACTCTGCATCCTCATAACACCATCATCACCAATAACTACATCCTTGGCATCACCTCGCCTGACCCTATCCTGAAGAACGAGCAAATGTGGGTCATCATACTGGAGCCAATACCCCGCGGGACTCCGATAGATCCAACCTCACCAATTGGACCACTAAGGCCTGAACATCAAGTGCTAAAGGTCTCTCAGCTGCTGGAAGATATGCTAGACTCCCCAAACTCTCTGCTCTACGACTCAAGGCATCTGCCACTACATTGACCTTCCCTGGATAGTACAGAATAGTGATATCATAGTCCTTGAGAAGCTCCAACCATCTCCTCTTACGCAAATTCAGATCCTTCTGTTTAAACAAGTGTTGCAGGCTACGATTATCAGTAAAAACATCACAATGAACCCCATACAAATAATGACGCCAAATCTTCAAGGCGTGAACAATGGCTGCTAGCTCGAGATAATGCACCGAGCAATTCTTCTCATGAGTCTTCAACTAGCGTGAGGCGTAGGCAATCACCCTACCCTCCTGCATCAAAACACAACCAATGCCTATCCTCGAGGCATCATAATACACGATATAAGAACTTGAAGCTGATGGCAATACCAACACTGGAGCTGAGATCAAAGCCGTCTGGAGCTTCTGGAAGCTCTCCTCACACTTGTCCATCCACCTGAACAGAGCACCCTTCTGAGTCAATTTGGTCAAGGGTAAAGCAATAGAAGAAAACCCCTCCACAAAGTGACGGTAATAACCCGCCAAACCAAGGAAGCTCTTAATCTCTGTAGCTGAGGACGGTCTGGGCCAACTCTGCACCGCCTCTATCTTCTTCGGATCAACCAGAATACCCTCGCTGGACACCACGTGTCCCAAGAAAGCTACTGAGCCCAGCCAAAACTCATACTTGGAGAACTTTGCATAAAGCTTCTCTTCCCTCAATCTCTACAATACAACCCTCAAATGCTGAGCATGCTCCTCCTGGCTACGAGAATACACCAGGATGTCATCAATGAACACAATAGCAAAGGAATTAAAATATGGCTGAAATACGATGTTCATCAAATGCATGAATGCTGCTAGGGAAATGATCAGCCCAAAAGATATCACCAAAAACGCATAGTGGCCATAACGAGTCCTAAAAGCCATCTTGGAAACATCTGAATCTCGAATATTTAACTGATGGTACCCGAATCTCAAATCAATCTTAGAGAAAACCCTAGCTCCCTGAAGCTGGTCAAACAAATCATCAATGCGAGGCAGAGGATACTTATTCTTGACTGTAACCTTGTTCAACTGCCTATAGTCAATACACATTATCATGGAACCATCATTCTTCTTCACGAACAACACCGGTGCACACCAAGGTAACACATTAGGCTGGATGAACCCCTTTTCTAGGAGTTCCTGAAGTTGATCTTTCAATTCCTTCAACTCCACTGGTGGCATACGATACGGTGGAATAGAAATAGGCTGAGTTCCCAACACTAGCTCTATGCTAAAATTAATATCCCTGTCGAGCGGCATGTCCGGCAGATCAGCAGGAAACACGTCCGAATGCTCACGGACTACGGGAACAGAATCAACAGTGGGAGCCTCAACACTAACATCCCTCACAAAATCCAAATAAGACAGACATCCTTTATCTACCATACGATGAGCCTTCAGGTATGAAATCACCCTACTAGGCACATAATCAATAGAACCTCTCCACTCGACTCTCGGGCATCCCGGCATCGCTAAGGTCACAGTCTTAGCGTGACAATCAAGAATAACATGACACGGAGATAGCCAATCCATGCCCAATATCACACCAAAGTCAATCATTCTAAGAAATAGCAGATCCACTCAGGTCTCCAGACCCCCAATAGATATCACACACTACCGATAAGCTCGGTTTACAACAGTAGTATCGCCCACCGGAGTCCACACATGAACATATGTTCTAAGGACTCGGGGGACATATCCAGAAAGTGGGAAAAATACGATGGAACATAAGAATACGTGGAAATAGGATCAAATAAGACAGAAACATCTCGGTGACAAACTGAAACAATACCTGTAATCACTGTATTTGAGGCCATAGCATTTGGTCTGGCTGGAAGTGCATAAACACGGGCTTGACCTCTAGCGGATCTACCTCCCCCTCAAGGGCGGCCTCTAGCTGCCTGACCCCCACCCCTCGCTTCCTGGGCGGGTGGTGATGTAACTAGAGCTGATATTGAGGGCTGACCCCTCTGCTGAGATGGACCCCCAAGAAAATGAGGACACTGCCTCCTCATATGACCAAACTCTCCACAGTCGTAACAACTCCTAGGTGCTGGAGACGGGGACTAAAGGGAACCCTAGCACTAGGATAACCTCTAGAAGAATCAGGCATATATGAGCCCTGAACCGATGGTGCTCGAGATAAACTCTAGGGTGGAAGAGTACTGAATGATGGGTGCCCTTGATGAGAACTGTGAGGACCACGACCAGTGGATCCACCACGATAACCTGAGCGGCCCTACTGAGCCTGCTTGAATGAACGGTCCCTGCCGTGCTGGAACTGCCCCCTGAAGGAACACCACCGAAACTACCAGACCCTCGAGGCCTCTTGGCCTCCCTCTCATCTCGCTCCTGGCGACAAACCGACTCAATCTCTCGGGTAATATCAACAACCTGCTCAAAAGTAGCACCCGATACCCTCTCTCTGGTCATAATAATATGGAGCTGATACGAGAGGCCATCCACAAATCTCCTAATCCTATCTCTCTCTGTAGGGACTAACCAAATAGCATGACGGGCAAGCTCTGAAAACGTTATCTCGTACTGTGACACCGTCATCTCACCCTGTCGCAGCTGCTCAAACTGCCTATGCAGCTCCTCTCTGCGGGACTGTGGAACATATTTCTCTAAGAAGAGAGTGGAAAACTGGTTCCAAGAAAGGGGCGCTGAACCAACGGGCCTACGCCTCTCAAAAGCCTCCCACCAAGTAAATGCAACTCCTGAGAACTGGAAGGTAGTAAACGATACCCCACTGGTCTCCAATATCCCTGTCGTACGAAGCATCCTCTGACACTTGTCTAAGAAACCCTAGGCATCCTCTCCCTCGGCACCATTGAAAGTCGGAGGTCGAAGCCTCTCAAATCTCTCCAACCTGCGCTGCTCGTCGTCGGCCATAGCTGGAACCACAAAATCCTTGGCTGGTGCAACCGGCTGAGCTGGAACTGCCTCCGGGGTCCGAAGCCCCTGAATAACCTGCTCAGGTGTACGGGCAGCTGGAGTCTGAATGCCTCCCCCGGCCTTAGAAGTAGCGGCTGAAGTAGGAATAGCGACTGCCTGAGCAAGACTGGTGCATGCAGTTAGGATCTGGGCCAAGGTCTCCTGAAGACCCGAAATAACAATAGGCACAACTGGTGCCTGAGCTGGTCCCACTGGAGCATCTACGGCTGGGACCTGATCTGGAACAGTAGGCGGGTCTATGGGTATCGCCCCGGCAGCTGCGAGGACTGCACCTCAACCCTTACAACGGCCTCGACCGTGGCCTCGACCCCTCATGGGTCCCACTGGTGGCTGATCGCCATGACTGGTAACGGATGTACTCACCATCTGTGAGAGAATGAAACAATAGAAGTTTAGTTGCCAGAATCAATAGATTCGCACGACAAGAATTCAAGAAATGTGAGATTTTTTTTCCTAAGGATTCTGCAGCCTCTCAAAGATAAGTACAGACGTCTCCGTACCGATCCCCAAGACTCTACTGAACCTGTTCATGACTGGTGAGTCATATGTAACCTAGGCTCTGATACCAACTAGCCACGACCCCAAATCTACACTGGCCGTGATGACGCCTATCGAGGTACTAGGCTAGCCAATTTAATGAACATAAGACAAGCAACTTTCCATTTAAATCAATAACGTGATTTATCAAAAATCTTCCACTCTTTATAGTTTACAAATGCGGATAAGTTATGAAAACATCTGAACAAAATTCCCAAAACCCAGAGTCAGCAGTCATGAGCATTTAATGAAACACAGAATCTGACATGCTTTCCTTAATACATCAAGTCTAGGAAAAATATAAATAGCAACTAAATGAGAGGGAGAAGGTTGGGGCTGCGAACGTCGTGCAGCTACCTCACAATCTTCGACAACTGCTCCACTGCTGAAGAATAACATCTCACTCGATCCGGGCACCTGGATCTGCACACAAGGTGCAGGGAGTAACATGAGTACACCAACTCAGTAAGTAACAAATATAAATAAGTACTTGAGTGCGGTGACGAGCTTTTATAATCATGAAAATTCATATAATAAACATCAGTGGAAAACAATAAATCAAGTCAGGGATCTACGTCCCGAAAGTTTCATAAAACTCCAGCTTTTCCCTTTCCAAATTTCATTTTAAGAAAAACATTGGTTAAACAATTATCATTTAGAGACAAAGATGTAAAGAAGAGTGAAAACAATAGTTTTATAGCAAATAATCCCCTCGGGCACAGTGTCACTCGCAATATAAAGCCTCTTGGGCCAGCCTCTCAGTCACTCGTGACTCATCTCTCATCAATTAGCACTCACGCTCAATAGGTTCCATATAATAACCGCTGCAGCGTGCAGCCCGATCCATATATATATATATATATATAACGCTGCGGCATGCAGCCCGATCCATAAATAGTCGACTGCGCTCACTGGGGGTGTACATACTCCGGAGGGGTTCCTTCAGTCCAAACGCTATGTCGCTACGGCGTGCAACCCGATCCAATATATATATCACTGCGGCGTGCAGCCCGATCCAATATATATGTATATAACACTGCGGCGTGCAGCCTGATCCATCACTATCCTCATAATCCGGCTCTCGGCCTCGCTCAGTCATCACCCTCATAATCCACTCGGGCAACTCACCATAAATCACCAGGACTCAGCCCAAAATATCTTTCATTTGTTTGAAAACAGGGTGATAAATAGGAATAATCAATAAACAAGTATAAATTATGAGTGAGATTATATTTTCTATCAAAAAAATGTGAGAATAGTAGTAAACACACCCCTGAGGGTCCAAAACAGGTCGGCACAAGGCTCCAAACATGGCATACAACCCAAGATATAGTATAGGTCTCTAAAATACGGAATATCATATGATTTCGAATCAAATACGCGACTTTATAGTCGCTACGGAATGGACCAAGTCACAATCCCTACCGGTGCACTCCCACACGCCCGTCACCTAGCATGTGCATCACCTTATTTATCAAATCAATACGAAATACCGGGGTTTATACCCTCAGGTCTAGATTTACGATCGTTACTTACCTCAAACCGGATGAAAAACTACTCTGCGATGCTTTTTCCCCTCGACTCGGCCTCAACGTGCTCCGAATCTATTCAAAACAGATTCATATCATCACAATATGCTAAAGGGACAAAGCCCACTGGAAAATATCCAATTTAGATCAAAAACCCCGAAATTGGCCAAACCCGACCCCCAGGCCCACGATTCAGATTTCGATAAAAGTCACAAAACTAGAATCCTTACGCTCTCACGAGTTCATGCATACCAAATACATCAAAATCGAACCCCAAATGGTCCCTAAATCCCCAATTTATACTTTCAAATTTCAAGCCCTCATCTCCCAAATTTTCCCACTAAAACATGATTAAACAATGGAATAATCGTCATAAACACAAGATACAAGGTCCACGTAACTTACCTCACTGAATACACTTGATTCCCCCTTGAAATCCCAGCTCAAAGCCCCAAAATCCGACACAAATGGTGAAGAAATATGTGAAAATTCGCGAAAGCAACCTTATATAGGTTCTTCCCAGCAATCTCGCACATGCGACCCCATGCCCGCACCTATGACGCCGCACCTGCGGAAAATCCCTTGCAGGTGCGGATTCTCACTTAAACTAAAAATCCGCATTTGCGGCCTTCTACCCGCACCTGCGGTTCCGCATGTGCGATCCATCTTCCGCACCTGTGCTCCTGGGCCAGGTTCTATTTTTCTGCATCTGCACAAGGTCTGCCGCACGTGCGCCTTCGCACCTGCGGCTCCCCGTCCGCAGGTGCGGCCACACCAGAAGGGTTGCACCAGCAGCCATTTGCTACATTTTTCTCCAACTTCCAACCTTCCAACATCATCCGAAATCAATCCCGAGCCCCCCGGGGCCTCAATCAAAAGTACCAACAAGTCGTATACCAACATACCAACCTAGTCGAACCCTCGGAACACTCAAAATAACATCAAAACACCAAATCAAATCCAAATTCAAGCCTAAGGCTTTCTAAACTTCCGAATTCTCCAACGATGCCGAAACCACCTAAACCACGTCCGAATGATCTGAAAATTTGCACACATCCCAAATGACACTACAGACCTGTTCCAACTTCCGGAATTCCATTTCGACCCTGATAGTTAATTTTCTACTGCCAACCGGAAATCACCAAAAATCCAATTTCGCCAATTCAAGCCTAATCCTACTCCGGACCTCCGAATGACATTCCAAACACACTCTTAAGTCCCGAATCAACTAATGAAGCTATCCGAGCCACAAAAAACCACATTCCGACATCATTTACCTATAATTCAACTTCCGATTGACTTGTCCAACTAAATCACCAACCGAGGAGACTGGGTGTCTCATTTCTCACCACAAACACTCTGAACCCGAACCAATCGACCCAACGCAACACAAAAGAGCTGAACCATACAAGAATGAAGCAGAATTAGGAAATACAGGGCTAAACTTTCGGAACGACCGGCCGGGTCGTTACTGAAATATATATTTTTAGCCCTTTCCAAAAATAATACTCCCTCCGTTTTAATTTAAGTGAACCATTTGGACTGGGCACGAAGTTTAAGAAAAAATGAAGACTTTTGAAATTTGTGGTCCTAAACAAGTCAAAAAGGGCCCATAGTATTTGTGTGGTTATAAAAGCTTCTCATTAAGGGTAAAATTGTAAGTTTAAGCTAAATTGTTTCCAAATTTAGAAATAGGTCATTCTTTTTGAAACATACCAAAAAGGAAATAGGTTCACATAAAGTGGAACGGAGGAAGTAGTCGATAAAATATATATATTTCGTATATATATGTATTATATACATATAATATACATGAGCTATACGCTTTTTGGCTGCAGATGCAATTAGTTTTCGTGGGCCGAGCATTTTTGTATTTTGGCTTATTTTTTCCTACATTAGAGAGATTCAACAATTTATGTGTAATAAATATAATTTTCTATTTACACCGTTATAGCTTTCGACGAAGGGATTCAATTGAACCCTTACTCCAACTTAGCTTCGCCCTGTCTTAAGGCGATAATTATTTTTGCCACATAGATATATTTTACATATATTGCTGATCCATAATTCAACTAGGGACATATTTATAGCCTGTTTGACCAAGATAGAAAAATTTGCTTATTTTAAGAAGTACTTTTTGCAAAATCGAAAACGTAAGAGAAGCAGTTTGTGTTTGGCTAATCAATCTGAAAAGCACTTTTGAGAAATAATTTGTGTTTGGCCAAGTTTTTCAAAAGGCACGTTTAAGTATCAAATTGCGAATAAGGACATGAAGAGATTTACTAAGTAGTTAGTATTGTATGAATAAATAAAGAATCTCAAATATTTATTATTAAAGATAATAATTAAGTTTTTCATTTTATTCAAGTAAAACATGAAAATAAAATTAAAAAGTACTTTAAATCTTTTAAGATGATTTAAATATATCAAAAAATTATTTAACAAATATAAAAATATTCATCCCAAAAGTCACCATATATTAGAAGCTATTCTCAAAATAAAAAAGAAATATTTATACATTAGGAGAGTTCAATAATATAATCTCTAAGTAAGGTTATTTTGATATATACCATGTTTTGCTAATGGTATTTTTGGTAAGGAGAAAAGTCAAAACTGTTTTTTCTTCTGCTTCTGGGGAGAAACTATTTTTTTCAGCTTCTCTAAAACTGTTTCTGCTTCTTCCTAAAAATACTTTTTTTCCCAAAAAGTCTCGGCCAAACACCTCAAGTTGAGAAAAAAGTACTTTTTGAAAAGAAAAAAATACTTTTGGGCCGGGAAGCTTGGCCAAATAGGCTATTAGTGGTCACTTTCAAGTTTCAAGTCCAAACTAAGACATTCTAATACATATAAGAGAAGAATATCTAAAAAAGTAAAAGCCTTCGTTTTCATTATGTGTGCTGCCCTTTTAGCTAGTCCGTCTGAAATTTGGTAACCTCCCTATATACATGATTCATAGTAGTTTCGCCTAAACTAGTCATATGATGGATCTGCAATAGATAAAATATGTTTCAGTATTTTGCATTTTCATGTAAAAACATACTTGCAACTTTTTAGAATCAATATTGATCTCCATTGGCAAGTGAAGTTGAATTGGAGTGACATTTTAAAACCTTACAGGATAGCTGATGTTTAACTTAAAGTATATAGATTTCTATGTATATCACCTCATATTTTACTTTTGTTTCATGAGTTTTAGATGTTAAATATGATTATTTATATTAATTTGAAGTGTTTTTATGTTTAGGAATGATTCGGGATCAATTGGTGGCGAAACACGCGAAATTAGAGCCAAAACAGACGAAACCGGGAAATCGGCGATTTTGGGTGCCATAGGTAGCGCCCAGCCCCACCTGTGGCGCCGTGGGCAGTAGATAAATATGGGGCAGCGCCCTAGTTGGCACCCAGTGCTAGCCAGGGGGTCAGTGACGAGAATTTTGTCCTATTTTTCCCGGGACACAGTTATTTTGGCCCTAAACCTACCCAACACGTATAAAAACAAGTTTAAGCTTATTTTTGAGGGGTTGGACGCCACTTTGGAGGGAGAATACACACGGGATCATTAGGAAGCGGAGAATTCTTAGTTTTCTTCATCTTTTCTAGTATTTACGATTAATTCAACACTTATGCAATTGTTTGATTTTAGCATGAGTGGCTAAACACCCATTGTTCTGGGGTTGTGGTTTAGCCATGAATATTGTTATTCGACATTAACTTAACCTTGATTATAGTTCACTCAATATATGATTTTTTATTTAATTTTGTGTTTAATTGCTTAATTGTCTGGCCATCAGTTAGGTTCTATATACTATGTATGTTATGCTTGGGAAAGCCGTATATAGATTAGAGAAGAATTGAAGAGAGAGCGATCTTAACCCTTCAGGGGAGCGGATTTATGGTTAGGATAGGATGTACCTAGTCACCGTTCTTAATTAAATATCGTAATCTTAGTGCATTCTAATATATTAATTTCATAGGAATATAGGCGTTAATCTATTGAAAATAGGCGAGTAGTGCTTCCGGAGAAGGCTATGAGAGCATTTATTGATTAATTAGCAACCATGAGTGAATTATATGAAAGTGAGAGTGAATTAGAATGCAATACGAGTGGTGAATTGATCACAACCTGGAATATTTGTCTCTATTGAATACACAACAATCAACTTGTTACTTGATAATTAGTTATTTCATAGAATCGTAGTATAAAATAGTTACATTCCTGGATTTTTACTTTGGCTTGATTTAATAACAATTATAGTGATTTAGTAAGTAGTTTACACAAGTCTTTGTGGGTTCGACATTCGATTTATCATTATATTACTTGTACGACCACGTATACTTGCGTGTGCATTTGGGACCAACAGGTTTTTGACGTTGTTGCCGGGGACTTGAATATAGACTACTTTCTAGTTTTTGCTTTAACTGTTTATTTTGTCCAGTCTAACATTACTTTATTGTTTCTCTAATCTCAGGAACTTTGAGTTAATGCGTAGGGTTAGAAGCCAGAACAGACTCGACGACTTTGACCCTGAACATGAGAGAACATTTCACAGAATGTTGAGGGAAGCAAGGGATACAGACAATATTCAGGACCTCATTCAAATTCCTGTGAACATGGCAGAAGACCAACACATGGCCGTTTAGGAGGTAGCAATACCCAGTATTGCTAATGTTACCTCCAGCATCGTGAAGCCTAGAATCACTGGGCACTTTGAGCTGAAACAGAGCATGATCCAATTACTTCATGCAAACGGGCAGTTTATGGGTCTTCCACACGAGGATCCTCAGCAGCACATTCTAAACTTCTTGGAGATTAGTGATACTTATATCACTAACGGGGTCACGACAGATTATGTGAGGCTCACGCTTTTCCCATTCTCTATGTTGGGAGAAGCAAAGCGATGGTTAAAGGCAGAACCAGCTAATTCCATTACAACATGGAGCGATATGGCGAGAAAATTTATGGCAAGGTTCTTCCCTTCAGGTAAGACTGCAAAAGATCAGCATTGAGATAGTCTCCTTTAAACAGAAAGCAGGCGAATCTTTATATTTATCATGGGAAAGGTTCAAGGGGCTACTTAGAGACTGTCCTCATCACAATCAGACAAATGAAGTGTTAGTTTACACTTTCATTGAGGGGCTCCATCCCCAAAAAAATTGTGGTAGATGCAGCAGCTGGAGGTCAGGTATTGGAGAAGAATTATGATGAAATATTTGCATTATTGAATAAATTCTCCAAAAGCAATCCAGACTGGCAAGGTGAGATGAGAAGGAATGTGGTTCAAAAGTCACCAGGGGTTCTTAAACTAGATGTTGTCTCAGCATTGTCAGCTCAGATCTCTACATTGACTAACCAGGTCAATCAGATGACCCTGATCATTAACAAGAAACAGTCTCAACCACTGCAACAGGCCCAGCCAGTGCAACCAGTGCAACAGATTCAGGTATTTTGTGAAGTTTGTGGAGAGGGTCACATAAGAAATCTATGCCCAGCAAATCCAGAGTCTGTATATTTTGTGGGTAATGTAAATCGAGGCCAAACAAATCAGTATGGGGACACTTACAATCCCAACTGGAGGAACCACCCAAATTTCTCTTGGGGTGAAAATCAAGGCAATCAGAATCAGTATCGGCCTCAAGCACCTCAATAATAATACAGACCACCTCAGGCTGAACAATCAGCTAGCCTTGAGGAAATTATGACGAGAATGATGAACGACCAACTTGCCATCAATCAGAAAATAATGGCTGATCACCAGGCCCAAGCAGCAGCAATGAGAAATTTGGAACGCCAAATGGGACAACTTGCTAGTGCCCAAAATACTAGACCAGTAGGAGCTCTTCCTAGTGATACTGAGCCCAATCCTAAGGCTCAAGTCAATGCAATTACCTTGAGAATTGGAAGAATACTAGAAGAAGCTCCAAAAACAAAGAAGAATACAGCTCATCCTGAAGGAGAATTAGTTCCCAAGCCAGTTGATGGGAATGAGAAAGATGATAAAGGACCCGAGACAGTAAATGAAACAAGGCCACCACCTCCGTTTCCACAAAGACTGCAGAGGCAAAAAGATGATGCTAAGTACAAGAGATTCCTAGATATGTTGAGCCAAGTGAGTGTAAATTTGCCTTTGGTGGAAATTTTGCAAGAAGTGCCTAAGTATGCAAGGTATCTCAGAGATATTGTGGCAAATAAACGAAGATATGAAGAGTTCGAAACAATTGCACTTACTGAACAGTGCCAGAGTTCTGAGTAAACTTCCTCCTAAGTTGAAGGATCCTGGGAGTTTCACAATTCCTTTATCTCTTGGAAAACAAGAAGTTGGTAGAGCCCTGTGTGATTTAGGGGCTAGTATAAATTTGATGCCCTCTTCTTTGTTCAAGAAACTCGGACTGGGGGTGCTTAGACCTACCACAATCACTTTACAGTTAGTAGATAGGTCACTAGTTATGCCAGAAGGAATTATTGAGGATGTGTTAGTTCGAGTGGGAAAGTTTATTCTCCCTGCTAACTTTATTGTTCTTGATTACGAGGCAGATGAGGAAGTGCCCATTATTTTGGGGCGACCAATTCTTAGCTATTGGTGGATCAATTATTGATGTGAGGGTAGGGAAGTTAAAAATGAGAGTTGATGATGAGGAGGTCACTTTTAATGTGTACAAGGCACTTAAACTCCCAAAGCATTATGAGGACCTGTGCATGATTACTGTGGTCGACGTGACGGGGATAGAGCAGAGTCTTTATGTGAATGGAAGTGATCCAGAGGAGGTGGTGTTGCAAGCTGGGGGTGTAAAGATAATTTAGGAAAGAGCCAGAGATGAAAAAGGAGACCCGTTAAGAGTGTGCAAAAAGGCTAGTCTTCATGGGAGAAATAAAAAGAGAAAGCGCCCAGCCTGAGCAGAGTAGAAGATGCATGCCACGACTATAAATTATGCGCTTGTTGGAGGCAACCCATCCTGTATATCTTTTGTTTTTTAATTTTTTTTAAGTGTTGAGTTTTGTGTTGTTTTTATTTTTCAGAGTAGGGGAAGTCTGAGTACCCAAAAGTTGAAGCTGAGGGGCATGTTTGAGCTTAAGTGTGGGGTCATCCCGACCCTAAAGATTGAGAATCATGTCCGAACTAGGCCCGAGAGGGTCTCAGGGAGTATTTCTTACCCTTGTTTTAATATTTTTCTTTGTGATCATGCATCGAGTACTATGCATAACATAAGTGTGGGGTGGGAAAACTACTTTCTAAAGTGAAGTGTAATTGTATAAAATTAATATTTTTTTAGTTAAGAAACAAAAAGAAAAATAAAAAAATAGAAAAAGCTCGAATTTTTTCCAACAATGGATTTGTTGACCAATTTTCTTGAGGGATAAAGTCCGATTTAAAAACACCAAAAAGATTTTTTTATTTTTTTAGGATAGGTAGGGAGTATCCCTTGGTTTTTCTTTGGGCACCTATTCTTTTCCAAGGGTGTGGCTTGAACCGAGTACTTTAAATTATTTTTTTAGAGTAGTTAGGAAGAAACTGAGTAACTTTGAGATACCCATTGATATGTTTGGTGACGGCATATTAGGTTATGACATACATTCCTCTTTTCCTTATATTTGGTTTGACATGTGATGTCCGAGTAAAAATAAATAGCTTATTTTTACGCCTTCGCTCAGTTGTTTGACTTGTATGCTATATAGTGTGATATTGCTTAATTCTCTCAATTTTGTGCGCTTTCTTGACTTGAGAGTTGAACAAAACCGTTGTGATTGAGTCATGTGCAATGTGTGAGTGAGTTTTAGTCTAGGAGATGACGTAGGCATCTTCTTGTTTGATCATGGATGTGCTTATCACATAAGAATTAAATTTTCCATTGTTATCCCCTTTGAGCCTTTTGACCTTTTCTTTGGTACCAACATTGCAAGCCGTACCCCTATTTTGTTCTTAAATTGAGATTTTTGCACCTTTTCCTCCTAAGTCACTTAGTCACAAAAAGAAGTAAGGTGAGATATTGGGGATTAACTTTTGAGTGGAGCCATGAAAAGGCCCGTTGGTGCACTAAAATTGTATTCAAAAGTCACTAGTCATTGAATCTTCATGTATGGAGTGTGTGTGTAGGGAAAAAAAGAGAAAAAAAATGATAGTAGAAGTATGTACAAAAAGATAGACACCTCCAATTTTTATTAATTTGTGCTAGTGAAAATATAGAAGTGCTTAATTAAAAAAGGGCTATGTTGAATATGAGTTGTGGCAAGGGAATTGGTTGAGAAGAATATGTGTTGATTTGTGAAGGTAGTGTATTAAAGTGCTTAGGAAGGTTAGTCACTATTCCTAAATATATCCTACCCGTCCCTTAGCCTACATTACAACCTTAAAAGTCCTAATTGATCCTAGATTTGGCTAACTTGAATTAAGAGATCTACACTATGGGCAAGCTTATGGTACGATCACAGGATGCATATGAATTCTTTGTGAGAGTGAGTGAATTTGTTCAATTGTGTGACATCCTTAAATTATGTTCAAAAGCATATTTGAATGTGTGGACTAGTTATATTCACTCTTTTGTTTGTGGTAAGAGAACATAATCTCATGAACGATTGGTAATGTTGTAAATTTTCTTGTTGGGTAGGTGCGTGAATTGAGAGAGCTTAGTGGTTTCAAGTTGACTCTTGATATTTGGTGGTTGCAATTAGGTTGTTGGTATGATTGATAGAGTAGTTATACTTGGGCATTTTTAAACAAGGGGAAGAATGTGAAATTTTGTATGTTCCTACTTGATTGCCGGTATCGATCATAGTCGAGGGGTAAGGTGTGTGATTGAAAAGTAAAATACTCCTTGATAAGAACTTGGTACGTGTTGAAGGGTAGTATATTGTCCCATTGCTCGAGGACGAGCAATAGTCTAAGTGTGGGGTGTTGATGTTTAGCTTAAAGTGTATAAATTTCTATGTATATCACATCATATTTTACTTTTGTTTCGTGAGTTTTAGATGTTAAATATGATGATTTATGTTAATTTGAAGAGTTTTTATGTTTAGGAATGATTCAGGAGCGATTGGGGGCGAAACGCGTGAAATTAGAGTCAAGACGGACGAAACCGGGAAATCGGCGATTTTGGGTGCCACAGGTAGCGCCCAGCCCCACCTGTGGCGCTGTGGGCAGTAGCTAAATATGGGGCAGCTCCCTGGTGGGCACTCGGCGCTAGCCAGGGCGCCGGTGACGAGAATTTGTCCTATTTTTCCGGGGACACGGTTATTTCGCCCTAAACCTACCCAACACGTATAAAAGCAAGTCTAAGCTTATTTTTTAGGGGTTGGACGCCACTTTGGAGGGAGAATACACATGGGATCATTAGGAAGCGGAGAATTCTCAGTTTTCTTCATCTTTTCTAGTATTTACAATTAATTCAACGCTTATACAATTGTTTGATTTTAGCATGAGTGGCTAAACACACGTTGTTCTGGGATTGTGGTTTAGCCATGAATATTGTTATTCGACATTAACTTAACCTTGATTATAGTTCACTCAATATATGGCTGTTTCTTTAATTCTGTGTTTAATTGCTTAATTGTCTGGCCGGCAGTTAGGTTCTATATACTATGTATGTTATGCTTGGGAAAGTCATATATAGATTAGAGAAGAGTTGAAGAGAGCACGTGTCATGCCCCGAAATCCCACCATCGGGCCGTGATGGCGTCTAACGTTGAACCCGCTAGACAAGCCAACGTATATAGCTAAACTAGCATAATAACCTCATTCTAACAGGATAAGCTAAATCAGTTCACAAATTAAATAGCGAATCCAAATACGGTTTTAATCTAAGTAAAGACAATCACAATACATCAACGCAAAATTTCCCAAAACCTGGTGTCACAAACTCACGAACTGTCTAAGAGTGCTAAATACAAGTCTGAAAGGAAATAAATGTCTGCCTTTGAAACTAAAGGAAAAACAAGACAGAATCTAAGACAAAGGGATGGAAGAGACGCCAAGGCCCACGAACGCCAGCGGGTATACCTTGAAGCCTCTATGATGAGCTGGAAGACACTCCCACTAATGATGTCCTCCGGGTCCGGCTGCGTAATCTGCACAACATAAAGAAGTACAGGTGTAGCATCAGTACAACCGACCCCATGTACTGAGTAAGTGCCCAGCCTAACCTCGGCGAAGTAGTGACGAGGCTAGAACCAGACTACCAAATAAACCTGTGCAGTTCAAATATATATATATATGCAACGAATAAGAAATATAGGCAGAAAACAATGAATAAAGGGAGGGGAACATGCTGTGGGGAGATAACAGTTTCATATAAGAAATCTCAATAAGGAAAAGAACAACAAAGCCATCATATCAATAAGGACAAGTAATCACAAACTTGCACGGCATCACCCTTCGTGCTTTTACTCTCGTCCTCACTATGCAATGTATAATGTAATCAATGTAAATCATGGCACGACATCATCCTTCGTGCTTTTAGTCTCTTCCTCACAATGCAATGTATAATGTAATCAATGTAAATCATGGCACGACATCACCCTTCGTGCTTTTACTCTCTTCCTCACTATGCAATGTTTAATGTAATGAATATGGTACAGAATGGTACATCGTACGACACGACATCACCCTTTGTGATTTACACTCTTTGCTCACAATGTCAAACAATGCACGTCATCACCCTTCGTGCTTTAACACTCTTCTTCACCCAAACAACAATCACAAACAAGGGAAAGGAAGTAAACACAATAGAAATAGAAATCCCAGCAAGGAAACAACAACAAAAATCTCAACATCCCAGCAAGGGAGATAATATCAAACAATGCACGACATCACCCTTCGTGCTTTACTCTCATTCTCACCAAGACAAGTGCACGGCATCACCCTTCGTGCTTTAACACTCTTCTTCACCCAAACAACAATCACAAACAAGGGCAAGGAAATAAACAGAATAGATATAGGAATCCCGGCAAGGGAAAAATAATTAAACAAGTAAATCCCGGCAAGGGTAACATCATTTAAACAATTAAATCCCGGCATGGGAACATCAACTGCATAATTAAATCCTGGCAAGGGTATATTTCAATAACTCTTTCTCTTTATTTCACTTTCATTTCAATGATTTATTCTATCACTTGAGCCAATGCTCCAAAGGGCGTAATACCTCATATTTCTTCATTATTCGTTACAATTTGAGACAATGCTCCAATAGAGTTTACAGAATACAATTCCCTTCACAACATATAGAAATCATCAATTAAGCATGGAACTTACCAAAAAACCAGAATATTCACAATATAAGGACTCACGGTCATGCTAGACACCAATGTATAACTACTCGTCACGATGCCTATACATCGTACTCTACAATTAGCAAGTAGCAAACAAAACTCAACTCCTATTCCCTCAAGCTAAGGTTAGACCGATCACTTACCTCGGGTACAAAGTATAGCAATCAACCCCCTCTAACACCGCCTTTCTTTTAAAATTCGACTCCGGAATGGTATTATCTAGGCATAATCAACTCAAGCATATCAATAAGGATTCAAAGATTCAATTACATGGCCTAATTATCTATTTTCTAGCATTCTTTCAAATTTATCAAAATTTGACCCCAGGCCCGCTCGCTCGGATTCTCGAAACTCTCGAAGGAAACACTCACCCAAGGCCTAAGGATCGTAATTATACGATTTTTACTTGATTTCATGGCCAATTCACAGATAATTCTGAGGTGATCACAAGTTCTAGGTTACTACCCATTTTCTTGAATTGTTGCACTAATTTGTGTAGTTAATTAGGCTAAGATACATGCATGAAACAAATTTATGGGTGGAATTTACTTACCTCACAAGGCCTGGTCGAAAGCTCTTAAAAATGGTAGATTTTTCCTAAGGAAGAAGATGAAAAATGGGTTTAAAACCCGTATTTAATCTTACTGCCTGAACAGTGATCGCACCTGCGATGGCTGGGACCGCACCTGTGGTCTCGCGCTTGCGAGAAGAACCTCGCGCCTGCGGAATTGGGCTGGGGGTCTGGGATCGCACCTGCAAAAGGGGAGACCGCACATGCGGCCTCGCGCCTGCGATGATGTGCTCCGCACCTGTGATGGCTGGCCAGGCCACTGGTGATCGCACCTGCGATGCCTGGGACCACTCTTGCGGTCTCGCACCTGCGATGCTGGGCAACCGCACCTGCGGTCACACCAGAGCAGGTGCACCAGCAGCTGAGTTTGCTGGTTTTTTGCCTAGTTAGGTGCCCGGAAGGCACCTGGGCCCACCCGAGCCTTAATCCAAATATACCAACGAGTCCCAAATCGTAATACAGACTCGCTCGAACCTTCGGAACACTCAAAACAACACTAAAATTCGAAATCACACCCCCAAACCTCAAGAACCAAACTTAGAAATTTTAAGTTTTCTAACTTCGCTAACAACGTGCCGATCTGACCTATACATCTCGGAACGACACCAAACTTCACAGATTACTCACACAACATGCTACGAACTTGCCCGTGCGATCAAATCGCCAAATCAACATCATATACATCAAATTAAGCCTCAAAGCCCATGAATCCTATCAAATTTCATAAAACATCTAGTTTTCCATTTTTAAGTCCGAAGCACATCAAACAAAATCCGATTTCAACCAAACTTTACAGAAAGTGTTTAAACCATATATAAGACCTGTACCGGACGCCGGAACCAAAATACGGGCCCGATACCATCACTTTCTAATCGGATTTCATTTTCAATTTCCTTTAATATTTTCAGAAAACAATTTTACTCAAAAATTCATTTTTCGGGCTTGGGACCTCGGAATTCGATTCCGGGCATACGCCTAAGTCCCATCTTTTCCTACAGACCCTCCGGGACCGTCAAATCACGGGTCCGGGTTCGTTTACCCAAAATATTGACTGAAGTCAAATTTATTCATTTTAATATCAAATCTTAGCATTTTTCACAGAATTTCATATTTAAGCTGTCCGGCTACGTGCCCGGACTGTGCACGTAAATCTAGGCAAATACAAATGAGGTTTTCAAGGCCTCAAAAGTACGGGAGGAGTAATAACATAGGTGATGACACCTTTGGGTTGTCACAACACGATCTTAACCCTTCAGGGGAACGAATTTGTGGTTAGGATAGGAATATACCTAGTCACCGTGCTTAATTAAATATCGCAATCTTAGTGCGTTCTAATAGATTAATTTCATAGGAATATAGACGTTAATCTATTGAGAATAGGCGAGTAGTGCTTCGGGAGAAGGCTATGAGAGCATTTATCCATTAATTAGAAACTATGAGTGAATTATATGAAAGAGAGAGTTAATTAGAATGCAATACGAGTGGTGAATTGATCACAACCCTGGAATATTTATCTCTATTGAATACACAACAATCAACTTGTTACTTGATAATTAGTTATTTCGTAGAATCGTAGTATAAAATAGTTACATTCCTGGATTTTTACTTTGGCTTGATTTAATAACAATTATAGTGATTTAGTAAGTAGTTTACACTAGTCTCTGTGAGTTCGACATTCGATTTATCATTATATTACTTGTACGACCACGTATACTTGCGTGTGCGTTTGGGACCAACAATAGCAAAATTTATACTAATGTAGATATTTCTACCTTAGAATTTACATCCTTACTTAATGCTTGATTAGGTAAATAAGGTACAAAGTAAAATAACAGGTTACTAGATTCTCATGAGAAAGGTTCTTCTAATACCGTGTATGACGAATTTCATACAACATTTTTTTAAAGAACAATCCAGCGTCCAATTTCATACAACATTTGGTGAAATGAAAGACCAACGCCAGCGATGAAGATGTATATACAACATGTAAAATAACACTGATTGAGTATGCACACGATGTTGTGTACGTACTTGAATAGAGTCTTGTTTCATTCTCATTGATTGTGATCAAGAGGAGTGCTTGTAAGTTCATTAGAAATAGCCTAAAGATTAGATTCATATGGTTAAAAAAACGCTAAGTTAGAAACTGTGTATCATCTTCTCATTAGGAAGTGACATTGTGAATCAAGCTATTTTTAAAAAAAAATCCAATTTACCAGATTAACTGGGAGTTGTATTTCATCAGAGTAAAGGAATACAAGAGGGGGATATATACTTGACCTCCAAAATACAACAAAGGGATATTAGGCTATCCTTCACAAAAAGGGCACGGTGAACAATTCGTGTGCATCCCATGCCCCATACAGAGAAATAAATTAGCTAACAAAAAAGTTGCCTTTAACAAACTTAGTTCTAACGCTAGGTATTTGAGTCTTATTCAACTGAAAAAGTCATTTAGCCCCTTTGGGAAGTCGCTGAAAAATAAAGAAGTATGATTTTATAGTAAATGTGGATGCTAGTTTAGCAAGGTAGTCCACCATTTGATTTGCAATATGTTGACATTTGCTTCCTCTAGCATCTGAGAGGTACTTTCAGTGATATTATTCATTTTGTAATTGTTGGCCCTTTTCTCTTTCAGCATGTTGGCTATAATCAGTGAGCCAAGTTCCATGGAAAATCTGTGTGTACATTTTGAACACACCAATTGATTCCAAACCATGTTGCCTGAGCTTCAATGTAGTCGTTACAATTGCCTTGAGTTGAAACAGAGAAGGCCATGATCAAATCTCCCGTGTCATCCTAGAGAATTCCTTCATGTTACAAAGTAATTAGTGAGCTGTAAATAAATTACTTTTCATAGATAGGTGACTCAATTATAGGACCTGAGCCTTAGGATATTTTCCTTTATTTTGTTTGATTTAGTTTCCTTTGATAGAGTCTTGTGCAAGTGTATAAATCTCTTGTATTCATGAATAGAAGGACACCAAGTTATTGTATCTGATTACACGGTATCAGAGTCACGTCAAAGTTGGGATTAATACCTTGTTGAAGTTGGCGTGCTTGAGTCTCACGTGCCGGTAGAAGTTTTTCGATAAGTTTCTGTCCGCCGAGCGTGGAGGCGCGTGATACATCGATTTTGTGTCTGATTTTTGTCTCGATATTGCTTCTCTGTTTCAGGTCACACTGTAGTGGTTAATTGACCAAGAAACCACGGCTACCACTATTTGATCCAGCAGAAACTATCCATGTTATCTCTCTCGGTTAGATCTGAAACCTTTTCTTTGTCATCATATTTGGATGTGGGGCGTTGTTCTGCATCTTAGTTAATTTGCTAGCTTCAATTGATTTTGGCATTTGGCAGTGCTTGAATTTGGTGGCCTCTTCATGTTCATTAGCATTTGGTGCCTGATTGCTGCCTGATTTCTCTCCTTGTTGGTCGATTTAGATTATCAGTTTGGTAGAGAAGCTTTCAAATTTGTCTACTTTAATTATGATATTGATTTTCTCTATAAGTTGGTCAAGACTTTGACTTGGCCTCTCCCTGGTTAGCTCTAGTTTTTTTTTTGTTTTTTTTTTTTGGGTTTTTAAACAATTACTTTATATTATAACAAAATTATATAGGAAGAGGTTACTCTTTGGTAGCGTTACATAAACTTGGGGATCTAGAAGGGGGTGTACTATTGTGCTTAGTGATATTAGTACTAGTTTTACAAAATGAGTAGTGTGTATTCCATGAAGAAGACGGCCTGTGAGTTGTGTTGCTAGCGGATGGTGCTTCCCATACATGGTGAGGCCAATGATCCTTATGGCTTTGTGCTGCTTGGGTGGCTGGGATTATCCTAGGCATTAGATGGCGTTGTTGATCCTGGTTAAGTAGATGGATAGTGAACGGTGGCGTATGTGCCAAAAAAGTGATGTTACTTCCCGTTAGTTGTGATCCAAAAAAAGTCAAACTATCTGCAACCATATTTTGCTCCCTGTATATGTGGACGACTTCCGTGCTAAGCAGTTGGTGGATCAAGCACCTGCAATCATGTAACAACGGTGAGTCTTGTGTAGTTGTGCTATGGAGCATAGTGACTACTTGCTTGGCATCCATTTGGATTGACAATGGAGTTAATTGATGGCTTGCAGCGAGTTGGACGCCTCATAATAGTGCCATTAATTCAGTTTCAATGACGTTCTTGGCAGAGTAGTTCCCCGCATACCCCATGATCCAATGACCTAGGTGGTTTTTGAATACTCCTCCAAATCCGGCTTGCATGTTATTATTTTGAAAGGCTCCATATGTGTTTAGGGTGAAGGTGCCCATTTTTGGAGGTTGCCATTTCACATAAATGGGAAGGTGAGAGGTGGGATGTTGGGTTGTTGTGTTAGTTAGGAAGTAGAATTCCGTTGTTAGTTGGAGAATAAGATTAGGTGAGGGCAGATGTGATTTGTGCTCGAAGTAGTTGGTGTTTCTAGTAATCCATAAATTCCACATGGCAAATGGTATAAGAGTGGCTAGTGGTATGTTATGGGGTTGGTATTTTTTTTTGTTGCAAATAATTTATTTAAGCCAAGGGTTAGTGGATGTGTTGTCAACAGTGATTGAGTTTATTAGATTGAGTAGGCGTAGTTGTTTCCAACAGTAAGTTGCTTGAGTGCATGTGAGGAGTATGTGTTCAATGGATTTGACTTCCATGAGACAATGAGGGCAAGTAGTGGATATATTAATCCCTAGTTTGTTGAGGTACGCTTTGTAGGTAGTCTATTGTGACTAGCTAGCCATAGGAAGTGTTTAATTTTAAGAGTTACTTGTAGTTTCCAAATCCATCCATGTGTGTTGTTGTGTACGAATTGTTGGGTAACGACTCGATAGCACGAGCTAACAGGGAATTGTCCCGTGTGAGTTAAACCCCACGTAATGTGGTCAGGTTGGGTATCAAAGTGTGAAGTATAAAAACTATTAATTATTTGACTAATGTTGTTAGGAAATGTGAAAGATCTAGGTGAATCCTTGCCGTTATAGAGGTTGAGTCCCTTATTGACTGTAATGTTGATTTCATTTTTGTTAAGAGTATCACACCTCTTTTTTGTCCCACAACCCTATTAGGTAGTTAGGTTATAAGAGTTTTTCCAATCAAAGTGACGTTTTAAAAAGGGATTATTTATTATTTGGAGTCGCCACTTGGAATTGAGTTTTGGTGTTCCAAGTCACCTTTTATTTGAATCCCTTATCAAAAGGAAGATTTGACTCCTGATTCATGGTCTACGAAAACAGAAGACTGAGTAAGGAATTCTGTTGATCGAGGGGAATGTGTAAGGCACCCCTCGAGTCCCGTGGTTCTAGCACGATCGCTTTATTGATTAACGTAAGGCTTAAATTAATTTTTTTAGCTATTCTTGTATTTTATTGATTATGGCTTATTTATTACCCCTTAATTAATTATTGTATATTTTTTTATGTGTTCACCTAGATGCGGTACACACAAAAGGTATTCTTCTTTGAAGTTGGATGTTAAACCAAGGTACGAGAATGTACACATGGTTAAAACATAATTATTTTAAATTTAACGGCATCGAGGCGCGGGAATGCGCACATGACCCTTTTATTACTTAAGCATATTAATCCAAGGTTCGGGTATGAACACATGGGCTAATATTTAAAGTACATCTAAAATTTTTCTAGTGTTTTAGAGTATTTCGATTATTTTTAGATTCGATACATTTATTTTTATAAATTATTATTATTAAGATTGTTCGGTCAAAGTTGTGCGAACGCATACTTTGATTTATTTTGGAAATCATAATTATGTCACGCGAACGTGTACATAATCATGATAATTTGACTAATTAAGAGCGAGCCTAAGATTCTAAAGTATTCATGAATCAGGTCCAAAGTTATGGCTTCCAGGAAGATTTTCTACTTGGAAACAACTAAATTTACTAACCCTGTCCCAAGAGGATGCATTTCAAAACAAAATATTTAGTTCTATAAAATTTTATTATAAGTAAATATGGTTTAATCAATAATTTATTAGCCCAACTAACATTTGATATGAATTTCCCATTTCTTAGTTGTCCTGTCTTTAAATTGTAAACAAAATTCATACAACAAACTTAATTATTCTCACTTATATTTATAGGTTACTAACCATTTAAAAAAATGTTGAAAAAGACAATGATTAAATACATCCTACAAAACATCGTCAAATTCAAAGGAACAAAAAGTTCCGCATGCAAATTTTCAACGACGTGAAAAATACTAAATTAATGGAGGGGGGAGGAAGGGCATCAACAATTAATATAGTATAACATTGAGAAGGTACATTAATTTCATCAAAATGAAACTAAATTCATATATAAGCACCACAAATAGGCACCCAAATAACAAAGATTTAAGGCAAAAGATTGGACCTTTAGTAATAAAATATTTCTTCTATTAACAAGCTTAATAGAACCTCCAGTGAAATTATAACAGCTGAATCGACGCCAAATGGACCCCAACAATGAATACCCGCGTGAACCTGAACAGAAAATGCAGCGGCACCGAAACCTCACTGTCAACTCGAACAAAACTAGCAACCAATGAATGGAGCTTTAAGTGAACTCGATCTCAACAGAAACGCTACTTTTTATGAGGAAAAGAGGAATGTTTTGAAGTATTTTGGTGGGGGTTTGTGGGTGTTTATCGGAGCTTTTGGCCGATTTTCATGGCTGCTTGGGGCTGGTTTCAATGGGAGATGGTGGTGCGATGTGGTGCAAATTTTGTGGTGTTAAAGCTAGAAAAGAGAGGTTGAAGGTTTCTGAGTTTCCTCCTACAGAGACGGGAACTCTAATTGAGGAAGAAGGCTGCCCATTTTTTTTAGTTTTTCAGATCCCTTTCCGAATTCTTGCCCAATTCCTCCTTTTCCTTTTTTCTTGTTTTACTTCCTGACCTTCTTTTCCTTTTTCTTCTTTTGTTAGTTCCTCCTCCTTTTTTTTTTGTGAAATGTGGGTTAAATGTATATAAGTGTTTGTGCAGATAATGGTTTGTGGTGCAAGATTGTGCGTGTGTGTATGTGCAAGATCGTGTAGAGTGACGTGAGGGGTGGGGGACATTAGGATGGTTATTTGTTAGATTTGTTAGCTTTTTTTTTTGTTTACTTTCTTATCTTTTCTTTTAATCCTTTTTCGTTAGTTTTTTTTTTAAGCTTTTTTTTAACTCTTAAGTAAAAAGAAGGTAAAGTACGTATGTGTGTGTATATATATATATATACTTTTAGACTTAAAAGAAATTATAAAAATAAGAAAAATCAATATTTATACTATATTTTAAATTATACTAAGAAAAATACCATATATATATATACATATATACATATATATATATATATACACACACACACACATATACATTTCTTCTATTTAAACATAAGAACAAATCTTATATTCTAAGAATGTGAATATTTTTTGTTGTTTTCAATTTTCTTGAATAAAACCTATTAAGAGTAAGATAAAAACTTTAAAATATTAATATTAGACCTAAAAGAAATATTTACACCAAAATAGTATAGAATATGGGTGTGGTCAAAAATTAGTTGTTCACAGCATGCCCTTCTTTGCTTGGAAACATGAAGAGTTTTCAGGCAAAGAAAATGAACACAGTGATTGATTTTTGACCTCACTATTATTTAAGAAGGAAAAAGAGATAAAAGAAAAAGATGTAACCGAACCTTGGTTTTAGGCTGCCTACATATCCCTGGTTATAAGGGAATCAGGTCACGTGTAGTTCAAGTAGAAAATAACTGATTGAGTATACTTAGA